>JBBPBO010001984.1:64030495-64268385 GCA_037974295.1 Cicer cuneatum | reverse complement strand
CATTATAAACAATTTAAAATAAAAAATAATGGTTGATAAAAAAATATAAAATATAGTAGTCAATTTTTTTAATAAAAATTATATTACTCATGAGCGAATATTTTTTGTTTTTTATTTTATTTACGTATAACATTTGAATTTTTTATTTTTTCTATTTTAGTCCTTCGTCTTTTAAAATATTTTACTAAGTGATTTCTTAAAATATTTATAAAGCTATTCATTATTTTTTTTTGTCTCTTGTTTATGCAATTTATCTTTTAATATGTTTACAAAATGATCCTTTTAAAACATGAAAATTATAAGTTATACCTTCATATTTATACTCATACTCTCACATTTTAATACAAATTCAATTTTATCCTTTAAAAAAATTTAAACTTTATGTTTTGTGGTGCACGTTTGTGTTCCAGCAAATTTAAAAAAAAAATTTCGGTACACAAAATTTATTTCGGAAAACTTTAAACCCTAAACACATCTATGTTATAGAAAACTTTATTTATGTTTTTCGAAATATAAATGTGTCTTGGAAAACTTGAAAAATATTTTTTGGTATATAAAATTTAAATTTTTTGAAACACATTTGTATTCAGAAAAACTTCTTTTAAGTTTTTCAAAACTGAATTATTTTTATCTTAGAAGAAATGGTAAATTCCACCGTAATTAACTCATACAACTGTAAGGTCTTGGATTCGAACTCGGGACAAGACATCTAATATAAAAATATCGATATTTGTCACTTGAGTTAGAATTTAAACACAACTCAAACTAAATTTAGTGGAGTACAAAAAAAATATTATTATTTTAACAAATAAAAATGATAAGATAAGTAATTTACATAAAATATGGGAGTATGAGTATAAATGTGAAAGTATAAAAGATAATTTTTTAAAAACATTGATATGTCATTAAAAATGATAATTGACAAGTCTATATTAAATTATGATTAATTAATAATTTAATTTATGTCATTATGTGATTTAATTGTTAAGTGTGTAAGTATAGGATATAATTTTTAAATTAATTTTTACACATTTATCACATGAATCTTTTTAAATATATATATTCAAATTATGCCATCATACTGACACAATTACTTTCAAGAGGGTAATTTGAAAAATACAATTATCTTTTTTTGGTTTTCATATTTTCACTCTACCTGAAGTAGTCGTATTTGTAGTGTGTTGGTGGGTACTTCCACGCTGATACTTTTTAAAACTAACTATATTTCTTAAGGGGTGTAAATGTAGTCTCTTTTACTTATTCCTTCTCCATTCTTAATTATAAACACTCTGATTTTTTACATATATTAAAAAAATTATAGTGAATTTAATGTGTCAAACTTTTGTATGGATGTTTTTAATATATTGTTGGTGTAAAATAGTTTACATCGATCACCACAAATTACAACATCTAATATGTAATAATATTAAAAGTAAGTAATGGTTCAAATCAAATATTTTTAATAATTTAATAATTATGATTGATTAATATAGTGTAACAAAACATTGACATTGATATTGATATTACATATAAATTAAATCCTTTTATATTTTTTCAATGCAAACATTAATTTTTTTTCTTTCAAATATTGCCACTCAATTCAAAATTATTTGATCACGACAAAGTCATATATTATCGCTGTAATATTTGGTGTATGGATAGCTAGGCCAAAATTTACCCATTAAAGTCTAAGTAGTTGTTGAAGCTGAAGCAGCCCCAAAAACACGGTATGAGATTGCATTAGTGAAAAATGCACTCTAATATGTTATCGAAAATCTGATAGTATTTTTTGTTTTCATATTGCAAATAAACATAAGGAGTTGGATGAGTAGTCTCCTAAAATGTCTCTACCACTTGTTCCCCATTTGTCACATTCACATGCGTAGGAAATGTTGGCCTCGATTACTACTTTTAAGATTTAATAGACTTCGTGTAAAAAATTTCTCCACATTCATTTATTTACTTACATTAAAATATATGTCAACCATCAAATAGATCTATGTAACTTGAGGGATTCCTTTAGTTTAAAAAAGAAATTGGACACTAACCCCGCAAAAAAAAAATGGAAATCCGTGTACATCCAAAACATATTAATCTGTAACAAGACAAAAATCGAACACTATATAGACAAACGGTTGAATATCTTATTTAAACCAATTAATCAAAAAAGAGGCTAAAAATTGTTACAAAACAATTGAATCGTATACTAGAGAGGAATTGGGTAGACGAAAATAAATACTATTCTCTAGCAAGGAATTTGGTGAGTGAACCATCTAAGAACTCGAACTGGAAGCTTTACAAGACTCACAGCCAAATTTGCCAATCCGGCGCAACAAATGCAACATGGACACAAACAACTCAATATAGACCTGCATAATTTCCATTATCACAATTCACATTCACATTCACAAATCAAATATATGGAGAGAAAAGGAAAATAACTACACAACTCAGACACCAACATATTTTGAAAATGTATAAGTGCATGTAATCATAGGTATTAATATTGTGCTATCAAGCACATCAAAACTATTTAATTAAAAACTATCATTTTGGATTTTAATTTAAGATTTTAAATATAGAAATAAATAAAAATCTAAATTTGAAATAATAGATAGACTGACTTTACTGCAGTTGACTTTGAGAAATCCAAATTCCAATCCTTTGATTTAAAGTGTTGGAGTGAATAAAGAAATTGTGCAACATTAATTGGACTAAGGTAGATCTATTAGTTTGATCATAAAATGAGAAATGAGCAGCAACCCATATAATAAAATTGAAGAAAAAATGAAACAAAAATAAGTGAATAAATAAAATAAATAAAAAAGAGACAGAGAAATTAGGTACCCAAAAAGCCAGATAACTGCACCCACTAGAGATAAAATCAAAGCCAAAACAGCAAAGGGCAATCCTATCAAGAAACCCAATGGCCTGCATTCGCAACCATCCTCTTCCATATTATCTTTCTACTCTCTATTCTCTAATCGGGCTTTGTGAACGTGAAGAAGAAGAACGAGGGGAAGCGGAGAAGTTGTGTTTTATAAACACGATTAAACGTGTTGCGTTGCGTCGATTGTTTCTATTTAAGTTTGAAGGCAACAACCCCACCGTCACGGAGACACGATTTTTCTATAACGAGTGCGTCCCCTAATATTCACTTCTAGACCAAAATGCCCTTGCTAATCTTTTAATGTTTGCTGTTGTTGGGGTTACTTTTGGTACTTCACTCTCCGGAAATTTATTTTCTTGTCAACCTGGAAACTTCCTTCCATGTTTCATGAAGCCAAAGTTTAGTTGGGCCGTCTTATATTGACCAAGTTGAAGTTCACTTTTTATTATAAATAAAAAAATTTCTCATTGAGTTAACTTTTCTTTTTATTGTTTGTGAGATCCGAAACTATTTGATTGATATAACAAGAATAATAATAAAAATAAATTATTATATTTAATTTAAATTTAGTGTTTAATTAATTAATAAAATATGAAAACTTAATTTAGAACTCTATCATATCATATTTTTTTAATTGATTTTTTTTTTTTAAAAATATAAACTGAATTAGAAACTAGTAGAATAAATAAGAGCCACAATTTACTCAATTATTTTTATAAAATATAATTTAAAATATAAAATTAAAATATAATTAAATATAAATATAATTTTTTTTATAAAATATAATTTAAAATATAAAAAATGTAAATGTAAATATAAAAATAACTAATAGAATTTCATATTAAACTTAAAACTGAAATATTGATAATTAATTTAAAAAATGTTTATGATTTTATCACAAGGGTAGTTTTGTCTTTGTATATAATTTAATAAATTAGTATTCAAAATTATACAAATATAAAAGTTAATTGAAATTTTAAAATAAATATAATTTTTTTACAAGAGTATTTTTGCCATTTACATATAATATAGGCTAAATAGCATCCATGGTCCCTTAACTTAATTTCAGGTAACGTTTTAGTCCTTTATCTTTTTCTTCTTCCTGATTTGGTCTTTTATTTTAATTTTAAGTGACAATAAAGAATAAAAATATGAATTTATTTGAATATTTGAGTTACGAATTTGATAAAATTTGTATTATATTAAAGAATATAATTAATTTTATGGGTTTTAGTTGAAAATTTTGATGAATTTTTTGAATTTTTGTAAAAAAAAAAGGATAATATTGTTAACATTTTAAAACATAAAGGATTAAATTGTCACTTAAAATTAAAATAAAGGACCAAATCGGGAAAAAAAAAGATAAAGGACTAAAACGTTACCTGAAATTAAGTTAAGGGACCACAGGTGCTATTTAGCCTATAATATATATTATATCTTTATTTACATTCTAACAAATAAAATAGAATGATTTAGTTACTCATGATTTTTTTAAAATTTAAATCGTTTATCTAGTAGTTTCGATTGATAGTTTTAAATATAAAATTATTTCATTATATTTTTTTTTAATATTTTTGTTAGTTTATAATATTGAAAATATAATAAGTTAATTTAAAAAAAAAACCTAATATGTAATTGTTCACAATGATAATTTTGTTGTTTAAATATAATATTATATCGTGTCATTATTAGATGTATATCAAATATATGCCAAAATAAAATATTATTATTCTATTGGTTATCACATGTGTATCAAATACATTATATAATAATATTTATCATGTCGCTATCATATCTTATTCTTATCCAACTTTATATCGTATATGATTTCTATCTTATCATGCGTTTCAAACGAACCCTAAAAATTTAGGACTCGTCGCATCGCCATCGGTAAGATAATCTTGTTACCTTTTTGTTTAGAGTTCCTTTTTTATTTATTAATGTTTAGAGTTGTTTTTTTAATTCAAATAAACTTATGACATTTCATTTATTTATAATACTAGAAGAGATACAGTCATTTAGCAAAAATAAACACAAAAATGGAAGAGATACAATTAAGAATATAATCAAAATTGTTGTGAACAGAATGAGAGATAGGTGTTCGAGCTAAATAGCGAATTACTACCGTTTGCGGAACATCTAGTGTAAACAACTTGATAATTGTTTGACAAATAAGTATTAATCACTCTTTAACTCTAAAACAAGAATTTATAAAGATTCACATATTTTACTTTACAGATTGATTTTGTGAGAATGAGATAGAGTCACTATAAAAATCTAAAATTGTATTAAAATCTATCGATCAAGCTACTCATCACTCATATACATGCATCAAGTCCAATAGTTTAAGGAGTGAAAGGGTATATTGAAAAAAATTTACGCCCCAAATTAAAAATGAATAGAGCTCTAAAAAAAAGTTTATGCCATCCTCGCCTTTTAAAATTTTTTGTAAAAATAAGTTAAACTAAATATAAAAATCTAAAATATTAAAGGAACATTTCGGCACCTTCTACAAACATATTTTGACTACAAATAGTGTCATAAATGTTCAGATAGACCACATTATGAGAAATCATAAAATGAGTTGACGTTGGTTTTGATTTTTGATAAATATTGTTGGAGGTGGGGTGTGTTGACTCTAATTCTCTCACTAATATGAGTGGATTCTCCTTATGTTTGAAGATGGCAGATGAACCATGGACAATATGCAATCTAGTCGGAAAATGCCATAGCAAAGTCAATTTTTTTTTTACATAGAACGTGGTGTGAGGGAAAATAGGAAATTTTTTTGTTAAAGGTAGAGACTTTTCGTAGAAAGAAATTTTCAATGAAAAAAATGTTATATTCCTAAAAAAAGACGGAAGACTGCTAAAGAGATAGAAGGAAAGGACCGTTAAAGAGGTGGGTAAAAACTACCACTAAACTCTAAGATTAGAGTAGAATTTCTAGAGAAAATTGAGAATGTCTCTCTATAAAAACATGCATTTATTTGTCTTTTTGTGAGATCAACTTATATATTAATTTTTGGTGGGCTTGCTTAAGTTTTGTAAGGGCAACAATGATGCATTGAATTTTTTTATGTATATCTTCACTGAGCTCAAAAATTATTTTTTAAAGCAAATTGAATTATAAAGAGTACAAGAGGTACTCTAATCATTACATGAGAACATAATTTACCCTTAAATCAACTTGCTTAAGTCTTGTTTTATTTTGCGTAAGCAATAGCCATTGTGAATATTTTACTAACCAGTTAAATTTAATATATTAATTATAAAATATATTTTATTTTGTCTCCCTCACAAGGAAGCTCTCCACCATGGAGTGCTTCGTATTTTTCATGAAATTAGGGGTAAAAGTCTTGAAACCCCTCAGTATACCCTTTTAAATATAATTTTTAATAATTCTTTTGAATTTCTAAAAGAAAATTACACTGAGCTTTCTTGAACTTTTTTTCTTTCAAAAACTAATACATTATGAAAAAAATCAAATTTTTTACTTTTCCGATTTTCTTATATGCCAGAAAAGTACACAATTGAAAATAAATAAAAATAATTCAAAAATTTCCAAATAAATAAGAGAAAATATTTCAAAGTTGTTAAGAATACAATTGGATTTTTATTTGCTTGGGGGTAAGATATCTAATGTAGAGGGTATAAGAGAAAAACTTCATTCTTTAGAAGCGGTAGAAACATGAATTGTCTTACTGGGCCTAAATCTATTTGTCCCCTCACACGGATAACTCCCACCCCTACATTTTTAGTAAAAATATAAATATGGAATAAAGTTGAAATTTGAAAATTATGTAAGTAGATTGTTCCTTCTATTATTATTAATTTGTAAAAATAGTTGAAATAGCTACCTAAAATTAGAGACATATTTAAAATTTTATAAAATAGTGTCTCTAAAACTTAACGATAAAATTAGAGACATATTTCACATTTATAATCTTTAAATTTTCGTTGTTATTTTAATATATTCTAATAATTATAAATTATACTGTAAGTTTGATAAATTAAAAATTTTAAAAATTGTTCCTTACAAAATATAAATAAGTGAATATGTAAATTGGTATATGAAATTATAAACCTCAGTCAACATAATCCTTGAATTTTGTAAATTGACAAATATATCCTTAAAATTGTAAAATATCAATCACAATAGTTTTTAAGTAAACTTTTGCTGTTAGATATTTTGATGTTGCATTATAACCGAATATGTGACTTTTCAACGTTGATTTCATATTAATGTCATCTTTTCGATAACAATTTTGTCGATAAAATCTTGTTATTTCAAAGACAAATTTGTGAGTACTATAATTATACAAAGACTAATTATTGACATATTAATTCATGTAATTTTTAAATTTCATATGAAAATTAATTTATATTGTGATGATATTGATATGAGATCAACATAAAAAGATCATTATTTAATGATCATTGCATATTAATTCATGTCAATTTATAAAATTAAAAGATTAATTTAATTAACGTTTACGATTTGAAAAGACCAATCTATCTTTTCACTCAAATATAAATATGAAGGTGCAAACACGAGAAGGGATGGTTGAATTGTGTTTGACTAACTTGAATACTTTTTCTGTTTTTGCAGTTTTAAAACAAAATTTGATGTATGAATAAAACAGAGTTAGCAGCGGATATAAAGTAAAGATAAAAACGCAGAATTTTATACTGGTTCACCGTTAACGAGGCTACGTCCAGTCCCTTCACCTTGAAGGATTTCACTAATTCAAACCTTGAATTACAACAGTTCCACTGACCCTCCAAGTCAGTCTTCTCAAACAGTCTAACAATCCTAGACTCTTGAGGAATACAACACCTTAACTTCTTAAGTCAAGTCTTCTCCTACCAATCTGACAACCCCAGATTGTAGAAGGAATTACAACGCCTTGAATCTAATTGCCAAGTAATCTGCTACCCCTTATGACTCCCTTAGATTGTAGACTCTACTTCAACAATTTAGATCTAACACAAGGGAAAGAAAATAACACGAGTGCTTGCTTCTGGAAAGCTGGAACTCACAATTAACCTCACTGAAAACTTGAGTGTTTGCTTTTGGAAGTGTATGACTGTTTTGTGATTTCGATACTAAGTCTTCAGTCTTGAACCTCCTTTTATAAATGTGAATTCAGGTCTCTTCCAAGCTGAAATTCGAGTTGTATCTTGCTGGATTCTCTTGCAAAAATATCTTGACCAATCGGGCTTCACTTAAATAAAAAACATATCTTTTTAAGCTTCAGATTTGCTTTCAAAATTAACTGGCCAATCCTGTCTTTAATTAATTCTGGAACAAATCTTTCTTCCCGCCAATAGCTTATGAACTCCCATACGACTTCACTTTTTTTTTTGTAACAAATCCTTAAATCTCCACTGTTAATCCTCATGATTAAATCTGGACCGTTTGATCTCCTGCGCTAGTCCACATCTGGACCATACTAAGTGATCTGCTGTGATCCTCTGATTTCGGCCAACCCTGGACCACACTTTCTGATCTTCTGATCTCGGCCAACCTGGTATAGGAAACTGATCTGCTGTGATCCTCTGATCTCGGCCAATGCTGGACCACATATTCTGACCTTCTGATTTCGGCCAACACTGGGCCATGGTATGATCTTCTGATCTCGGCCAACATTGGGCCATATACTTTAATCTGAACCATTGATCTTGATATCTTCCCTCTGATCTGGACCAATTCTGAACTGGGTCTGGATTGAACTGAAATTAAGTATGGACAAATAATATTTCAGTCTGGACATTTTACCTTCTGTTTTGGATCAGTTATGGATCAAATCTGGAGATCATTTCTTCTGGTCTGGACTTAGTTTCATACCCTGAACCATGCTATCTTCTGGTCTGGGTCAAATCTGGATTGAATCTCTTGTTCTGGACCCATTAATTTATCCTCTGATTAAGTCTGGATCAAGTCTGGGCTGTTTTATCATTTCACTGCCAAACCATTTTCTGGTCAAAATAACTTCTGGAATAAGTCTAACTTATGATTCCTTCTGGTCTGGATCAAGTCTCCCTATGGCAAGCTTCCTTCTGGTCTGGTCCAGGTCTCCTTCTGACTTTGCTTCCTTCTGATCTGGGCCAGCAAAGATATCTTCTGGTAATTTCAGGATGCATTATCTGGTGTCTTCATCTTCTACCTCTGGAACCTTTATCTTCTGGTGGCATTTAATGTAATAATTCAAGGTACAAAATAAGGTTACATGGAGTGCTTTTGTAAACATCAAAATCCTAAGTACTTAGAACCAACTTGGTTCCAACAATCTCCCCCTTTTTGATGATGACAAAACCTTAACTTATTATGCTAGCTAGTGACTCGAAGTACTTGAAATACTCCCCCTCAGACCAATCTCTCCCCCTAAGTCTGATACTGACTTTTTCTTCTCCTTTTCAACTCCTTCTTGATCACTCTTTCTTTTCTTCTCTTCTCCACTCCTTTTCAACTCCTTCTCTATTCATCTCTTTCTGATTTATTTTTCTCTCTCCCTGTTTCTTCTCCTTTTCAACTTCTTCTCTTTTCACTCTTTCTTTTTCTCTCTTTATTTTTCTCTCTCCCTGATTCTTCTCCTTTTCAACTCCTTCTCTTTTCATCTCTTTCTTTTTCGCTCCTCCTTTCTTTTTATCTCACATTTTCTACTTATTTCTCATTTTTCTCTCTCTCCCCCTTTTTGTCATCAGCCAAAAAGAGGTCTTATTATTTTTGTATTTTTGTTTTTTTCTTTACAAAGTACAGAAATTAAAAACAAAAAATAAAAGACATAAAATTAAAATTACAAGAAAATTAAAAACTCCTAAGATGACTACTTGAGCTAGTCAGATAATGGAGACAATGTTGGGATGTTTCTTGATGAACTCGAACCTATCTTCAGGTAATGCTTTGGTGAAGATATCAACCCATTGATGATCAGTGTCCACAAACTGGATGCTTAAAGTCCCTTTTTGAACATGGTCCCTAATGAAATGGTGTTTTATTTCAATGTGTTTGGCTATAGAGTGTAAGATAGGGTTCTTGGTTAGGTTTATGGCTGAAGTGTTATCACAGAACAAAGGGATATTGGTTTCAAAGATGTTGTAATCTTCAAGTTGGTGTTTTATCCAAATTAACTGTGAGCTGCATCTTGCTGCTGATATATACTCAGCTTCGGCTGTTAACATAACAATGGTGCTTTGTCTTTTGCTTGACCAAGAGATCAAATTATCACCTAAGAAGGTGCAGTTGCCGCTTGTACTTTTCCTTTCCAGCTTGTCTCCAACATAGTCAGAATCAAAAAAACCTCTGAGTTTGTAGGTGGGGGTTTTCTTGTATAATAGGGTAAGGTTGGTGGTTCCTTTAAGGTATCTCAGAATTCGTTTGACAGCAGTTAAATGGGATTCCCTAGGGTCAGCTTGTAAACGGGCACATACACAATTACTAAACAAGATGTCAGGTCTAGAAGCAGTTAAATAAAGAAGGGATCCAATCATACATCTGTATGTTTTCTGGTCTACCTTTTGGCTGGTTTCATCTTTCTCAAGTGAGCAGGTTGGGTGCATGGGGGTGGCCATAGGCTTACATTCACTCATTTTGAACTTTTTAAGAAGTTCTTTAGTGTATTTAGATTGGTGAATGAGTATATCTGAATTCCCAGGAAGAACTTAAGTTCTCCCATCATGTTCATTTGGAACTCTTTCTGCATTAGGTCAGAAAACTCTTTCCACAAAGTGCCATTAGTCGATCCAAATATGATATCATCAACATAAACTTGAATAATCAAAATATCATTTTTAATAGATTTCCTAAATAGAGTATTATCAATCTGGCCTCTATTAAATTTATTCTTAAGCAGAAAGTTACTAAGTCTGTCATACCATGCCATTGGTGCTTGTTTTAAACCATATAAAGATTTCTTAAGTTTAAAAACATGGTCTTGAAAATCAGAATTTTCAAATCTAGGGGGTTGTTTGACATAGATTTCCTCACTTATGTAGCCATTTAAGAATGCACTTTTAACATCCATTTGATACAACATTATATCATGATTAGCAACAAATGATAAGAGAATTCTAATTGCTTCTAACCTGGCCACTGGAGCAAAAGTCTCAGTGTAATCTATACCTTCCTGTTGAGTGTATCCTTGAGCTACTAATCTGGCTTTGTTCCTTACCACTTCACCCTTTTCATTGAGTTTATTCCTGAAAACCCACTTGGTTCCAATAATGTTTTTGTTTGGTCTGGATACCAGATCCCAAACATCATTCCTTTGGAATTCATTCAGCTCTTCTTGCATTGCAAGTATCCAACCTTCCTCTGCCAAAGCTTCATCAACATTGGTTGGTCTGCATCAACTTCTGGTTCTAGAAGATCTGTAACAGCTTCTGATTCTGATAAATCAACTTTTGATTCTTGTAAATCTGCAACAGCTTCTGATTCTGGTAAATATCTAGATTTCTCTTCTGTCTTATCTTGGCTGTTTCTGACTTGATAAGATTTATCTTTTGGAGATTTGTCATGTGTTGCTGACTTGCTTGTATCCTCTACCTTTCCAGGTACTTCTGTTTCTTCTGCTTCTGCTTCTGCTCCCTTTGGTTCTGGTGAACCTGCACTATCTTTATCTTGCTTTGATTTGTCAAGATCAAGGAGTTTGTCATATAACATAATATAGATCAAATAATTTAAAAATGAACTCAATACAGCCAAACCATTAATTCTGCTTCTGGTGGTTTCTGCTTGTTTTTGAAACCACTGGAATGTTGTTTCTACTGAAGTGTTCAATTCGTGTGAATCACCTGGTTCCTCTGACAGTTTGAAAACCTATAGAAGGCTTATCTAGCTTTGAGTTTTAAGATCAAGCTTCTTGTTATCACAGTAAACATAAATATCAAATAATAATTGTATTTACAGCAAGATGTAACCTCTATGTCAACAATTTCAGTTTTGCTCTGAAAATCCTATTGCTTCTGATTTTCAGACTCCGAATCTGTATGTTATGTGATTACATGGTTTGGATTAAGGGATTTGAATTCCCTTCAAGGTTTGTAGTCTTGATGAATTTCACTAGAGTGTTTGAAGAACTCTCCTAATTCTGATTCTTCTCTTTCTGCTTTGGCTGATACACCATGTTCCTCTGGTGCTTCTGGAACTTATGTTGATTCTGGTAATTATACTGGTTCTGGTTCTAGTTCGGGTTCTGGTACTGATTCAGATTCTGGTTCTAGTGTTGGTTCTGGTTCCAGTTCCTGTACCTCTGATACTGGTTCCAGTTCTGATTCTGGTTCCAGTTCCTGTTCTAATTCGTGTGATATGTATGATTTCTTTGATATTTCATGTTCCTCCTATGATTCTGGTTATGGTTCTGATAGGTATTGTGTTGACCAGTTCTTCTTCTACCAGAGTCAATTAGTTTCTGTTTGGTAGATGTTGGAACATAAACCTTCTTCTGCTTGTGCATTGCCAACATCCATTGTCCAGGCACCATTGTTGGTGTCTCCTTCTGGTTGCTCAGAATATCTACAACATAGACAATTTGATCTTTTGGTACCCAGAACTGATTGGGTTCAGGTTTGTTAGGCTTAACATCTCTCTAATCTTGTTCAGATTTTACCATTGGACAAGATAGTTCAGAGTGACCTTTCTTAGCACAAACAATGCATAAAACATCAGAATGAACAACTTTACTTTCAGCAATCGTTTGTGTAAAACCAAGACCTCTCTTTCCAGTGTTACTGTTTCCATAAATCATAGATGCATTTACTTCTTTCCATTCCATTGGAAATAAAGTTTTGAAAAAATTGCTCATGTATCAGATTCACAAACAGTTTTGGAAATGGAACAAATATTACTTTTGAGAGTTTGGTTTTCAGATTTGAGTCTTGCAACTTCATTTTTAAAATCCTTGTTTTCAGTTGCATACTCAGAATTTCGATTCTTTAAATTTTGGACTTCTTTGGTTAGATTTTTCTTATCTTCCCTAAGAGTTTTCAGTTTTAAAGCCATCTTATTGTTTGCATTTAAAAAATCTTTTAAGGCATCGATTAACTCAGATTTAGAAAGATCAGAAAATACCTCATCGTCTTCATCTTCTAAATCTGTTCCAGAGCCTGAGCTGTATTCAGAGCTTGAGTTTGTATGAGCCATTATAGCCAGAATTGCTCCCTCTGATGTACTTCTAGACTTGCTTGAATGACTGCTTCGATCATTCTTCTTTCTGCCTGCTTTCTTTCCTGAATTCTTGCCTTTATGAAGTCTAGAGGCAGGCCTGATGTGTGCCATCTTTGTTGTTTCTGCCTCTTCTTCATCAGACGATTCTTCCTCTAATTCTGATGCATCCCAGGCTGCCATAAGACCTTTCTTTCTGAATCTGGAATTCTTCTTGTTCTGTTTGCCTTTTTCCAGATTTGGACATTCTGACTTGATATGTTCAGGTTCATTGCATCCATAACAAACGATACTCTTCTTGTCAGATTCTTCCTTTCCTTTGTTGTTATGTTTCTTCTTGAAGCTTCTTCTCTTCCTGTTTTCCCAGATCTTAACCATCTTTTTGGTTAAGTAAGCCATGTCATCACAGTCACTGTCACTATCCTCTGATTCTGATGATGCCCTTGCAGCTTTCTTCTGTTTCGACTTCAGGGCCAGATTCTTCTTCTTCTTTGGTTCATCTGCTTCTAGTTCTATTTCATGAAACCTGAGTGAGCTGATCAGATCTTCAAGTTTTAAGTTGTTCAGATCTTTGGCTTGCTGAACTGCAGTAACCATTGGTCTCCACTTGGTTGGTAAGATTCTTAGAATCTTCTTGACATGATCTGCTGTTGTGTAGCTTTTCTTCAACACCTTCAGTCCAGATATCAGAGTCTGGAATCTGCAAAACATTCCATAAAGGTTTTCATCATCTTCCATCTTGAACATCTCAT
Source organism: Cicer cuneatum (assembly GCA_037974295.1). Classification (NCBI taxonomy): domain Eukaryota; kingdom Viridiplantae; phylum Streptophyta; class Magnoliopsida; order Fabales; family Fabaceae; genus Cicer; species Cicer cuneatum. The sequence goes on along the minus strand of JBBPBO010001984.1, from coordinate 64,254,579 downwards.
ACTGTTTGACCAGTATATTAGCCCTTGCTTCTTGAACCTGCTGGCTTCCTTCATAGGTCAGAACCAGACTGTCGAATATGCTCTTTGCTGTTTCTTTATCTGTGCATCTGTCAAATTCCTTTAATGTGATGGCACTGATCATGATGTTTCTGGACTTGTGATGAAGTTTGTATAATTTGCTCTGGTCTAGTTTCATATCATCTATGTCCAGTTCTTTAGTTGGATCTTTTGAAACAGTAGGTGCAGTGTATCCTTTGACTACCATCTTCCATAGTTCAGGATCTTGAGATATGAAGAAACTTCTCATTCTGTCCTTCCAATACTCAAACCTTTCTCCATCAAACTGTGGTGGTCTGTTGATGTTGCCTCCAAGTTCATCTCTGGATTCTGCCATGTTGAACCCCTTGGACCTTTCCTCAAACATTGTTAAGTGCTCAACCTTGAGACCGAGCTCTGATGCCAATTGAAGGTGCAAACACGAGAATAAGGGGTTGAATTGTGTTTGACTAACTTGAATACTTTTTCTGTTTTTGCAGTTTTATAACAAACTTGATGTATGAATAAAACAGAGTTAGCAGCGGATATAAAGTAAAGATAAAAACACAGAATTTTATACTGGTTCACCGTTAACGAGGCTACGTCCAGTCCCTTCACCTTGAAGGATTTCACCAATTCTGTAACACCCCGAGTTTAAAACACAGCGCGAGTGTATTTTTTTTTTAATAAATAATTAAAATGAGTTTTTCAAAATTAATGTCAAGGGAATTAAAATAAAATTTTCATCAGTTCATTTCAAAAGAGAACACCCGACTTGTGGCCACTAAACAGTATCAGAGTGCGGAAAATACAGCGGAAAAGTCATACATTAATTCCCATAATAAATTACATTTCCCAAAATTCAAGACCCTATACAAAAGTCTAGTCTGATCATGCACTAAGCTACAGTAGCACGGTCTCCACCGTATCCTCTATAAGTCTCGTCTTCAGCCAACCTCCCGTCCTTCTGCGTTGTCCACGGATACTCCGTACGTAAAGATCAGCGGAAACTAACGACGTTTCCGTCGTTAGTGTATCCGTCGGTAGGACGGGTTCGTGTAACATCTGAGGGCAAAGCCCAATTTCCAAAATATAATAGCAAGGGTCACGACCGAAATTAACAAATAATCACATAGCATATATTTCACAGCAACAAATATATACATGGCATATCATATAACAATGATGAAAATAATGATGCTCATTTGAAATCTCATGACATGTATGCCTTTTTCGAAACAACAATCAATTAGTATGGAAAATATGTGGTAAGTACAGCCAACACTTCAGCAATCACAATCATTTATCAGAAAATCAGATTTCATAAAGTACTTACACACATCAATTTCCAATCATCATCATATAACCAAAACGTGACCCACCGGTCAATCACCCGATGCAATATGTATATGCTCATGTACTTAAATTCTTGGAATTACCAAGGTGCAGTCGCTCACAGACCAGCACACGTGCAGTCTCTCACGAACCAGCACGATTTATATATGTCAGACTTTAACGGCCCTCAAGACCAGGGTGCAATCTCTCACAGATCAGCACCAGTGTAGTCGCTCAACAGACCAGCACGTTTTACATATTTGAATGGACCACCACGAACACGCGGCCATTCCGTAGCCCGGATAGAATAGACCGTCTAATACACGCGGAACTATTCTAAACCCGGATAGAATAGACCGTCTAATACACACGGAACTATTCTATAACCATCATGGTCACTACAATTACATGTATTAGCCTCACACATGCCAAATACACAGAAGTTAAATCCTCGCACGGATAGAATGGACCGTCTAATACACGCGGAACCACTCCGTAGCCCGAGTAGAATAGACCGTCTAATACACGCGGAACTACTCTGACCCCGGATAGAACAAACCGTCTAATACACGCGGAACTATTCTATAACCCACTGTTACTACTTAACTTCGCGGCCCATCACGGTCACTGCATCAACTCTGTGGCCCATCGCGGTCACCACCTGACTATGCAATGCATGAACTTGCAATGTTTTCTCTTCATTGAAAATAGTATGCGACATCAATGAATTTCATCCATTTCCATCATTTCTCAAAATACCTCAATACAACCAATTTTATTATCAACACATCAATGATTAAACATTCAAGTAATCATTATCACTTTACATTATCACAAAATTCCATTCTGAATTATCATAAGTCTTTCCTCAACTCTTTAAAATTCATAAAACAGAGTTTTAAAACTGAGATTTCTGGAAAATACGAATTTGTATTCGAATACAGCCTCTCTGTATTCGAATACAGGAGCCAAAACAGTGCAGAATTAACACTCTGTATTCGACTACAGCCCCCCTGGTAGTCGAATACAGAGGCAGTCTGAGTGCACAAATCAACATTTTTCACTACATCGGTAGAGTCCCAAAAACTTCATCAACACCACTTCAAATTATCACAAAAATTCCATTTTAATTCAACACAAACCTTCCCAATACTCCTCAACACTTAGGGTTTATTAAAAAAGGTTGAAAAACTTGGAATTTCTGAAAACCTGAATCTGTATTCGAATACAGACCCCTTGTATTCGAATACAGAAGCATGAAACTGCAATTTGAACATTCTGTATTCGAATACAGCATGCCTGTAGTCGAATACAGAAGCTAAAAACAGATCCAGAATGATCAACATCAGAACATCAGAAACAGAACCAAAATGATCAACATCAGAACATCAGAAACAGAACTAGAATGAATCAACATCTGAATATGAGAAACAGAACCAGAATCAGAATCATCAACACCAGAACATCAGAAACATAACCAAAATCAGAATCATCAACACCAGAATCATCAGAAGCAAAACAGAAAGATTCACACCAGAATTATCAGAAGCAAAACAGAATGATTCACACCAGAATCATCAGAAGCAAAATAGAATGATTCACACCAGAATCATCAGAAGCAAAATAGAATGATTCACACCAGAATCATCAGAAGCAAAGCAGAATGATTCACACCAGAATCATCAGAAGCAAAGCAGAATGACTCACACCAGAATCATCAGAAGCAGAAATAGAATGATTAACATCAGAATCATTTGAAGCAGAAACAGAATGATTAACATCAGAATCATCAGAAGCAGAAACAGAATGATTAACATCAGAATCATCAGAAGCAGAAACAGAATGATTAACATCAGAATCATCAGAAGCAGAAACAGGATGATTAACATCAAAATCATTAGAAGCAGAAACAGGATGATTAACATCAAAACCATCAGAAGCAGAAACAGAATGATTAACATCAGAACCATCAGTAGCAGAAACAAGATGATTAACATCAGAATCATCAGAAGCAGAAACAAGATGATTTACATCAGAATTATCAGAAGCAGAAACATGATGATTTACATCAGAATCATCAGAAGCAAAAATCCTTCCTCTGTATTCGACTACAGGGGCTCGTAGTCCAATACAAGTTTGAAAACTTAAGTAAAACAGAAGCTTGACAGGTTGTATTCGAATACACACATGTTGTATTCGAATACACCTTCGAAAACCTGTGAAATTTTCCTTAGACTTCAACACATTTCAAACTGTTTCTTTTGAAAAATCAGCACAACCCCAAAAACAGTTTTATCACTCCTTTAAACCACAACACTAAGATTTTTTTTACTTCAAACCAGATTTTCCAGAAGAAACACCTTCATCATTTTAAACCCTTTTTATTTTGTAATCATCAGTAGCAGCAGATTTTCAAACCATCAGAACATCATGCAAGCATTTCAGTTTTCTCAAACATCAGAATAACATGCAAAGCATTTCAGCTTTCTCAAACATCAGAACAACATGCAAATCATTTCAGCTTTCTCAAACATTAGAACAACATGCAAGCGTTTCAGATTTCTCAAACATCAGAACAACATGAGAGCATTTCAGTCAAACAGCAAGCATCACATAGCAGCAAAATACCAACAAAATGCATTTTTGCAATATTCGAAACAGTTTTATGAATATGCTTTTTACTCCTCTTCAAAATAACATGCAATGCATTTTTCAGCTTCCCCCGTAAACAAAACAGTATTGGAATAATCACCCAAAACAACATGTTGCAGATTTTTAAAACCTCCACAGAATGCATTTTCTTTCATCTTTCAAAATGTCATGTAAAATAGTTTCTTTTTCAAAACAGAAACTCAAATATAATCACACCTCAAACATACATTTACAGTCCTAAAATGCAACTAGAAAGTGGAAGGTGCCCTTACCCTTGCTGCGTGTATGCTACTTCTCACGTTTCTGTTTTCGTTCCCGTTTACGCGCCAAAATTCGGTGAAACTGCTGCCTGAGTTTGCTGCTACGAAACTGGGTTCTCTAGCTCCGTGATGATGTGGGGAACAACTTTAGTACTGGGGGTTTTCTGGTTTGGTGCTTGTATTTCCAATTGATGGCACTTTTGAGGAACTCTCTCTGTTGTATTTTGAAATCGTGAACTGGAAACAGATTTCAGAATGGGAAGGGAGGATACTGTTACATGCAGCACTGTTACATGTAGCACTATTACATGCAGAATGGGGAGGTATGGAGTTCTGATTTTGCTCTGCCTCCTCACGTGTATTTATAGAGTTACTTAGGTGCCACCTGATAAAAAAATAATGTTAAAATATTGCTGGGTCCTCCAGCACTTAAACGTTTTGCAGTTAGCCGCTAATCCTTAATTAACGGTCCGATTAATTTAATTACTCGAAATTAAATTAATTTAATCTTCATCCAATAATTTTAATTCATCTTCCAAAATAAATATTTATATATATATTTATTCACTCAAAACATACATATATTAAATATTTCACAAATATCCCCAAAATACCCTTAATATTAATTCCATAATTTAATATTAATTTTTAAGGGTCTTACATTACTACCCCCCTTAAATTAGTTTCGTCCTCGAAACTACATGTTGATAAACAACTGAGGATATTGTTCCCTCATCTTACTCTCCAGTTCTCAAGTCGCGTCCTCTAGCAACAGGATGAGTAGCCCTAGTTGTGTTCACTGTTGGTTTCACCTTCGGAACCTTACAATCCCTTGCAAAGTGTCCTGGCTTCTGGAAATTGTAGCATGAAGGACCCGTAGTGGTACAAGCCGTAGCATAATGTCCCTCTTTTCCACATCGGAAACACCGAACCCCTTGCCCTAATTGTCGTCCAAAAGTCTGGTTCCCCGGGCGATTCTGGCCCCTGTTGTTGTTCTGGGGTCGGTTATACGGCTTAGTGTAAGACCCTTAAATTTAAAATTAAATTCAGATTTAATTTTAAGTGTATTTGGGAATATTTGTAAAATATTCAATATATGTATGTTTTGTGTAAATATATATATACATATATTTGTTTTGGAGGTGGAATTAAAATTATTGGATGATAGATGAATTAATTTAATTTCGAGTAATTAAATTATCGGGCCGTTAATTAAGATTTTCTCTGCTAATTGCGACGAGACGGGTTAAGTACTGGAGGATCAAAAGATATTTTATTATAAGTGTTGGGTGAGGTGGCGTAGATATTTGTTAAGAAAGAAACAATTCCTTCTTTCCTCTGCTGTGTCAGTCTGCATTTATGTGGATATTTAAGTGAGAAGCTTTTTCTTCTTTCCTCTACTGCGCCAGATCTGCTTTATTATCTTCTTCTTCTTCTAATATTTTTGGGTGTTGGTGAAGAAAAACAGTTTACTCAAAAGATATTTTTCTTAAAAATCTGAGTGTCGAATCAGAAATTGTCGAGTACGAAAGTTATTCCTCTGGTCATTACGGAGCTAAAGAACTAACTTTCGTAGCGGCGAACGCGAACGAGAGTATCATCGACTTTTGTCGCAGAAGCTTAATCGAGCAAAGAGAACGTAATTAAGGTAACGGCACCTTCCAACTTTCTAGATTGCATTTAGGGCTGTAAATGCATGTGTGATGAATGATTATTGGTTTATGTTTGTGAAAAACATTGTGTTAGGTTTTGGAAATCCAACTGTTTTGATGTTCCTGCTGTTTTAAGTGAAGGAATTTATTGTGTTGATGATGTTTTGTTTGTTGTGTTGAGTAAGAAATCATTCTGTTGTGTTGAATGATGATTTGTTTGGTGTTGTTTTGGAGATGATCCTGAAGGTGCAAACACGAGAAGGGGGGGTTGAATTGTGTTTGACTTAACTTGAATACTTTTCTTGTTTTAATACTTTTAAAACAAAACTTGATGTATAATTAAAACTAAGTCAGCAGCGGACAAAAATAAAAATAAAAACTCACAAATTTTATACTGGTTCACCGTTAACGAGGCTACGTCTAGTCCCTTCCCCTTGAAGGATTTCACTAATTCAATCTTGAATTACAACCTTGCTACTGACCCTCCAAGTCAGTCTTCTCAATATTCTAACAATCCTAGACTTCTTGAGGAAAACAACCTTGTCTTCAGCCAATCTGACAACCCCAGATTGTAGAAGAATTCACAACACTATGAATCTAATTGCTAAGTACCTTGCTACCCTTTCTGAATCCCTCAGTTTGTAGACTCTAGTTCGACAACTTAGATACAACCCTATCTAATTGCCAAGTACCCTGCTACGTCTACTGACTCCCTCAGATTGTAGACTCTACTTCAACAACTTAGATTTGCCACAGTGGAAAGAAAATAACACGAGTACTTGCTTCTTGAAAGCTAACACTCACAATTGACTTCTATGAAAATTTGGGTGTTTGTTGCTTTGGAAGTGTATGACTCTTTTGTGATTTTTCGATTACTTTATTCTTCAGCATTAAGTCTCTATTTATAGTTGAACTTTAGAACTTCACTGATGCTTTACTTCTGTAGTATATTTAGATTAATCTGTTTTGAGAATATTCTGGAGTAGTTTGCTCAGATTCTATTTTGACCCTTTTGCTCAGATTCTGTTTTGAGCCTTTTTCTCCAATTCTGTTTTGAACATTTTTCATTCTTTTTCTTTAATCCTTATGATCAAATCTGCACCATTGGATCTTAATGCGATAGTCCACATCTGGACCAGCCTATTTGATATTCTGTGATCCTCTGATTTCGGCCATTCCTGGACCACACTTCCTAACCCTCTGATTTCGGCCACCACTGGGCCATGGTCTGATTTTCTGATCTGGACCATCACTGGACCAAATAATTATTTCTGAACCATTGATCTGGAAATTTTTACTCTGATCTGGATAGATTCTGGACTTTGGTCTGGAACAAACTGAAATTAACTTGAACAAAAAATATTTCAGTATGGACATTTTATCTTTAATTTTGGACCAGGTCTGGATTGATTCTGGAACTCATTTCTTTTGGTCTGGACTTAGTTCCATGCCCCGAATCATGCTATCTTATGATCTTGGCCAAATCTGAATTGATCCTTTTGTTCTGGACTCATAAACATACCTTTTGGTCAAGTCTAGAACAATTCTGGACTGTGTAATTTTTCATTGCCAGGCCATCTTCTGGTCAGAATAACTTCTGGAATAAAATTGATATTTGACTCCTGTTTGTCTGGAACAACTCTCCTTCTGGCAGGCTTTCCAATGGTATGATCCATGTTTCATTATGATTTTTCTTCCTTCTGTTCTTGGCCACCAAACATATGCTCTGCTGATGTTTTGACATCCTGGAACATCTTCTGGAAATTTCAGAATTCATTTTCCTTTGATCTCTGCTTCTGTTTCCTTCAGTTTCTGGGGCATTTAACTTAATAATTCAAAGTACAAAATAAGTTTACATTGAGTACATTTGTAAGCATCAAAATCCTAAGTACTTAGAACCAACTTGGTTCCAACAATCTCCCCCTTTTTGATGATGAGAAAACCTTAACTTATTTTGCTAACTTATGACTCGAAAACTTTGAATTACTCCCCCTCAGACCAATCTCTCCCCCTAAGTCTGATACTCTCCTTTTCAACTCATTCTTTGTTCTCTCTTTCTTTTCTTCTCTTCTCCTCTCCTTTTCAACTCCTTCTCTTTTCACTCTTTCTTTTTCTTTCTTTGTTTTTCTCTCTCCCTGTTTACTCTCCTTTTCAACTCCTTCTGTTTTCTCTCTTTCTTTTTCTCTCCTTCTTTCTTTTTATCTCTCCTTTTCTACTTATTTCTCCTTTCTTTCTCTCTCTCTTTCTCCCCCTTTTTGTCATCAGCCAAAAAGTGGTCCTACTATTTTTGTAGTTACAAATTACAGAAAGTAAAAATTGAATAAAATAAAATTGCAAGAAATTTTAAAAACTCGTAAGATGACTACTTGAGCTAGTCAGATATGGAGGTCATGCTGAGATGCTTCTTAATGAACTCGAACCTATCTTCTGGTAAAGCTTTGGTGAAGATATCAGCCCATTGATGATCAGTATCCACAAACTGGATGCTCAAAGTCCAATTTTGAACATGATCCCTAATGAAATGGTGTTTTATTTCAATGTGTTTGGCTCTAGAGTGTAAGATAGGGTTCTTGGTGAGGTTTATGGCTGAAGTGTTATCACAGAACAAAGGGATATTGGTTTCAAACATGTTATCATCCTCAAGTTGATGTTTCATCCAAAGTAGCTGTGAACTGCATCCTGCTGCTGATATATATTCAGCTTCTGCTGTTGACATGGCAATGGTGCTTTGTCTTTTGCTTGACCAAGAGATCAGATTATCACCTAAAAATGTACAGTTGCCACTGGTACTTTTCCTTTCCAATTTGTCTCCAGCATAATCAGAATCACAAAAACCATTGAGTTTGTAGGTGGGGGTTTTATTGTATAACAAGGTAAGGTTTGTGGTTCCTTTGAGGTATCTCAGAATTCGTTTGACAGCAGTTCAATGAGATTCCCTAGGGTCAGCTTGAAATCGGGCAGAGACACAAACACTAAACATAATGTCAGGTCTAGAAGCTGTTAAATATAGAAGGGATCCAATAATACCTCTGTATGTTTTATGGTCTACCTTTTTACTGGTTTCATCTTTCTCAAGTGAGCAGGTTGGGTGCATGGGGGTGGCCATTGGCTTACCGTCACTCATCTTGAACTTTTTGAGAAGTTCTTTGGTGTATTTGGATTGGTGAATGAGTATACCTGTTTTACCTTGATGAATCTAAATTCCCAGGAAGAACTTAGGTTCACCCATCATGCTCATTTGGAACTCCTTCTGGCCACTGGAACAAAAGTCTTAGTGTAATCTATACCTTTCTGTTGAATTTGTTTATGAACACCTACTTGGTTCCAATAATGTTTTTGTTTGGTCTGGATACCAGATCCCAAACATCATTCCTTTGAATTTCATTCAGCTCTTCTTGCATTGCAAGTATCCAACCTTCATCTGCCAAAACTTCATCAACACTGCTTGGTTCGCATCAGCTTCTGATTCTGGTGAATCAGATTCTGGTTCTGGTGAATCTGTAACAGCTTTAGATTCTGGTAAATATCCAGATTTCTCTTATGACTTATCTTGGCTGTTTCTGACTTGATCAGATTTATCTTTTGAAGATTTGTCATGTGTTGCTAACTTGCTTGTATCCCCTACCTTTCTAGGTACTTCTGTTTCTTCTGCTTCTGCTCCCTTTGGTTCTGGTGAACCTGCACTATTTTTATCTTGCTTTGATTTGTCAAGATCAAGCAGTTTGTCATATTACATAATGTAAATCAAATAAGTTAAAATTTAACTCAATATAGCCAAACCATTAGTTCTGCTTCTGGTGGTTTCTGTTTGTTTTTGAACCCACTGGAATGCTGTTTCTGCTGAGGTGTTCAATTCGTGTGAATCACCTGGTTCCTCTGATAGTTTGAAAACCTGCAGAATACTTATCTAGCTTTGATTTGTTCAGATCAAGCTTCTTGTTATCACAGTAAACATAAATATTAAATAATAGTATTTACAGCAAGATGTAGCCTCAGGTTTACTCTGAAAATCCTCTTGCTTCTGATTTTCAGATTCCTAATCTATATGTTCTGAGATTACATGGTTTGGATGAGGGAATTTGAATTCCCTTCCAGGTTGGTAGTCTTGATGAATCTCACTGAAGAGTTTGAAGAACTCTCTTGATTCTGATTCTTTAATTTTTGTTTTGGCTCATACACCATGTTCCTCTGGTGATTCTGGAACTTATGGTGATTCTGATAATCATACTGATTATGATAATTAAAGTAGTTCTGATGATCATACCTCAACCTTTGATACTGATACCTGTTCAGGTTCTGGTATTGATTCTGATTCTGATTCTGGTTCCAGTGTTGATTCTGGTTCCAGTTTTTGTGCCTCCAGTTCTGGTTCTGGTTCCAGTGTTGGTTCTGGTTCCAGTTCCTGTACCTCTGATACTGGTTCCAGTACTGGTTCTGGTTCCAGTTTCTGTGCTTCTGGTACTGGTTCCAGTTCTAGTTCTGGTTCCAGTTCTTGTTCTGATTCGAGTGATGTCTATGATATTTCCTATTCCTCATATGATTCTGGTTCTGGTTCTGATTGTGTTGACCACTTCTTCTTCTACCAGAGTCACTTGGCTTCGGTTTGGTAGATGTTGGAACATAAACCTTCTTCTGCTTGTGCGTTGCCAACATCCATTGTCCAGGCACCATTGTTGGTGTCTCCTTCTGGTTGCTCAGAACATCTGGAACATAGACAATTTGATCTTTTGGTACCCAAAACTGATTGGGTCCAGGCTTGTTAGTCTTAACAGCTCTTTGATCTTGTTCAGATTTTACCATTGGACAAGATAATTCAGAGTGACCTTTCTTAGCATAGACAATACATAAAACATCAGAATAAACAGCTTTATTTTCAGTACTTGTTTCTGTAAAACCAAGACCTCTTTTTCCAGAGTTGCTGTTTCCATAAATCATAGATGCATACTTACTTCTTTCCATTCCATTGGAAATAAAGTTTTGAAAAACTTGCTCATGCATATCAGATTTACAAACAGTTTCAGAAGTGGAAAAATTATTACTTTTCAGAGTTTGGTTTTCAGATTTGAGTCTTGCAACATCAGTTTTAAAATTTTTGTTTTCAGTTGCATACTCAGAATTTCGATTCTTTAAAACTTGGACTTCTTTGGTTAGATTTTCCTTATCTTCCCTAAGAGTTTTCAGTTTTAAAGATATCTTATTATTTGCATTTAACAAGTCCTTTAAAGTATCCATTAATTCAGGTTTAGAAAGATCAGAAAATACCTCACTGTCTTCATCTTCTGATTCTGTTTCAGAGCAGTATTCAGAACCTGAATTTGTATTAGCCATCAGAGACAGAATTGTTTCCTCTGATGTGCTTCCAGACTTGCCTGAGTGATTGCCTCTATCACTCTTCCTTCTGCCTGTTTTCCCTCTGGAATTCATGCTTTTATGAAGACCAGAAGCAGACCTGATGTGAGCCATCTTTGCTGTTTCTGCCTCTTCTTCATCAGAAGATTCTTCCTCTGATTCTGATACATCCCAGGCAGCCATCAGACCTTTCTTTCTGTATCTGGAACTTTTCTTATGCTGTTTGCCTTTTTCCAGATTAGGACATTCTGACTTGATATGTCCAGGTTTATTGCATCCATAACAAACAATATTCTTCTTGTCAGATTCTTCCTTGCTGTTATGTTTCTTCTGGAACCTCTCCTATTTCTATTTTCCTAGATCTTAACCATCTTTTTGGTTAAGTAAGCCATATCATCACAATCACTGTCACTATCCTCTGATTCTGATTCTACCTTAGCAGCTTTCTTTTGTTTCGACTTCAGAGCCAGATTCTTCTTCTTCTTAGGTTCATCTTCTTCCAGTTCTATTTCATGAGACCTGAGTGAGCTGATCAGATCTTCCAGCCTCAAGGTACTCAGATCCTTAGCTTCCTGAATTGCAGTAACCTTTGGTCTCCACCTTTTTGGTAGACTTCTCAGAATTTTCCAGACATGATGTTCAGTGGTATAGCTTTTGTTTAATACTTTCAGTCCTGATACCAAAGTCTGGAATCTGCAGAACATTGTATCAATGTCTTCATCCTCTTCCATCTTGAACAGCTCATACTTTCTGACCAATATGTTAGCCTTTGTTTGTTGAACCTGCTTGGTTCCTTCATAGGTCAGAACCAGACTATCGAATATACTCTTTGCTGTTTCTTTATTTGTGCATCTATCAAATTCCTTGAATGTGATTGCACTGACCATGATGGTTCTGGACTTGTGATGAAGTTTGTGTAATCTGCTCTGATCTCGTGTCATATCATCCAAGTCTAATTCTTTAGTTGGATCTTCTGGATCAGTTGGTGCAGTGTATCCTTTAACTATCATCTTCCATAGTTCAGGATCTTGAGATATGACAAAACTTCTCAGTCTGTCCTTCCAATACTCAAACCGTTCTCCATCAAATATTGGTGGTCTGTTGATGTTGCCTCCCAATTCTTCTGACATATTGAACCCCTTGGACCTTGCCTCAAACACTGTTAAGTGCTCAGCCTTGAGACCGAGCTCTGATGCCAATTGAAGGTGCAAACACGAGAAGGGGGGGTTGAATTGTGTTTGACTTAACTTGAATACTTTTCTTGTTTTAATACTTTTAAAACAAAACTTGATGTATAATTAAAACTGAGTTAGCAGCGAATAAAAATAAAAATAAAAACTCACAAATTTTATACTGGTTCACCGTTAACGAGGCTACGTCCAGTCCCTTCCCCTTGAAGGATTTCACTAATTCAATCTTGAATTACAACCTTGCTACTGACCCTTCAAGTCAGTCTTCTCAATAGTCTAACAATCCTAGACTTCTTGAGGAAAACAACCTTGTCTTCAGCCAATCTGACAACCCCAGATTGTAGAAGAATTCACAACACTATGAAAGTACCCTGCTACCTCTACTGACTCCCTCAGATTGTAGACTCTACTTCAACAACTTAGATTTGCCACAGTGGAAAGAAAATAACACGAGTACTTGTTTCTTGAAAGCTAAAACTCACAATTGACTTCTATGAAAATTTGGGTGTTTGTTGCTTTGGAAGTGTATGACTCTTTTGTGATTTTTCGATTACTTTATTCTTTAGCATTAAGTCTCTATTTATATTTGAACTTTAGAACTTCACTGATGCTTTACTTCTACAGTATATTTAGATTAATCTGTTTTGAGAATATTTTGGAGTAGTTTGCTCAGATTCTGTTTTGAACCTTTTGCTCAGATTCTGTTTTGAGCATTTTTCTCCAATTCTGTTTTGAACATTTTTCATTCTTTTTCTTTAATCCTTATGATCAAATCTGCACCATTGGATCTTAATGCGATAGTCCACATCTGGACCAGCCTATTTGATATTATGTGATCCTCTGATTTCGGCCATTCCTGGACCACACTTCCTAACCCTCTGATTTCGGCCACCACTGGGCCATGGTCTGATTTTCTGATCTGGACCATCACTGGACCAAATAATTATTTCTGAACCATTGATTTGGAAATTTTTACTCTGATCTGGATAGATTCTGGACTTTGGTCTGGAACAAACTGAAATTAACTTGAACAAAAAATATTTCAGTCTGGACATTTTATCTTTAATTTTGGACCAGGTCTGGATTGATTCTGGAACTCATTTCTTTTGGTATGGACTTAGTTCCATGCCCCGAATCATGCTATCTTATGATCTTGGCCAAATCTGAATTGATCCTTTTGTTATGGACTCATAAACATACCTTCTGGTCAAGTCTGGAACAATTCTGGACTGTGTAATTTTTCACTGCCAGGCCATCTTCTGGTCAGAATAACTTCTGGAATAAAATTGATATTTGACTCCTGTTTGTCTGGAACAACTCTCCTTCTGGCAGGCTTTCCAATGGTATGATCCATGTTTCATTATGATTTTTCTTCCTTCCGTTCTTGGCCACCAAACATATCCTCTGGTGATGTTTTGACATCCTGAAACATCTTCTGGAAATTCCAGAATTCATTTTCCTTTGATCTCTGCTTCTGTTTCCTTCAGTTTCTGGGGCATTTAACTTAATAATTCAAAGTACAAATTAAGTTTACATTGAGTACATTTGTAAGCATCAAAATCCTAAGTACTTAGAACCAACTTGGTTCCAACAGATCCAAATGCTTGAGTTAATTTGTGTGGGACTATTTTGTAGTTGACTTTCTGTTTTGGTGATTTAAGAAAACCAGTGCGGTTATTCTGGTAGTGATGATTCTGTTTCTGATTGTGTTTTGTTAAAAATCTGTTGTTGATGTTTAATGAAAAATGTTCTGAGTTTTGAGGTGTCTAAATATTGATAAATATGATTCTGGTGTTGGGTTGGTTTTTGAAAGGAAAAGGTTTTGAAAATGTGTTGAAGTTTCAGGAAAATTTCACTGAATTCGAAGGTGTATTCGAATACGGCTTGAGTGTATTCGAATACAGCCTGTAAAGCTTCTGTTTTCTTTAGATTTTTGAACTTGTATTCCACTACGACCCCTTGTAGTCGAATACAGATTTGCCAATTTTGCTTCTGACTTAGCATATGTATTCGACTACGACCCTCTGTAGTCGAATACAGATTTGCAACTTTTGCCACTGACTTCGCATATGTATTCGACTACGACAACCTCGTATTCGAATACAGAATGCTGATTTTTCACTGTTTTAGCTTCTATATTCGAATACAAGGGAGCTGTATTCGAATACAGATTCGTATTTTTCAGAAATTCAAGTTTTAAACATTGTTTTATAAAGCTTAAGTGTTGGGGTACCTTGGGAAGGTTTGTGGTGAATAAAAATGGAACTTTTGTGATAGTTTTGAAGTGGTGGTGGTGATGAAGTTTTTGAGACTTTACTGAAGTTGTGGAAATTCTGACTTTTGCACTGTGACAACCTATGTATTCGAATACAAGGAGTCTGTATTCGAATACAAGGTGTTGGTTCTACCCTGTTTGGCTTCTGTATTCGAATACAATAAAGCTGTATTCGAATACAAATTCGTTTTTTTCCAGAAAATTTCAGTTTTAAACACTGGTTCTGAATTTTGAGAGTTGGGTAAAGACTTTTGATAATTAAGAGTGGAACCTTGAGGTAATGCAAAGTGATAATGTTTGCTTGAATGGTTAATAATTGATTGTGTTGAAATGTTTTGAAAAATGATGGAAATGCATGAATTTTACTGATGTTGCATACTGTTTCCAGTGAAGTGAAACACTGCATATTCATGCATTGCATAGTCAAGTGGTACCCGCGATGGACCACAGAGTAATGCGCAACCACGTGCTGATCTGTGAGCGATTGCACGAGTGCTGGTCTGTTGAGCGACTGAACTAGGTACTGATCTGTTGAGCGATTGTACCTTGGTATATAAGTGCTGGTCTGTTGAGCGACTGCACTGGTACTGGACTGTGAGCGTCTGTACCCTGAAATGCGCAACCACGTGCTGATCTGTGAGCGATTGCACGAGTGCTGGTCTGTTGAGCGACTGCACTAGGTACTGATATGTGAGCGATTGTACATTGGTTTATGTCAAACGTGCTGGTCTGTTGAGCGACTGCACGAGTGCTGGTCTGTGAGCGACTGCACTGGTGCTGATCTGTGAGCGATTGCACCCTGGTCTTGAGGGCCGTTAAAGTCTTACATATGTAAAATGTGCTGGTCTGTTGAGCGACTGCACCTTGGTGAATCCAAGAGAATGTATACATGAGCATATACATATTGCATCGGGGTGATTGACCGGTGGGTCACGTTTTGGTTATATGATGATGGTTGAAAATTGTTGTGTGTGTAAGTACTTTTTGAAATCTGGAATTTATGATGAATTGGTGTGATTACTGAATTGATGTTTGTGCTTACAACATGACTTTCATATTAAATTGGTTGCTGTTTGAAAAGGTACAAATGTCATGTATTTTCAAAATTGAGCATCCTTATTTATCATCATTGTTTTATGATGTGCCATGAATATGTTTGTTATTGCTGATATAAATGCTATGTGGTATTTGTTAATTTCGGTCGGTGACCCTTTACAATTATTGTGGAAAATTGGGCTTTGCCCTCAGATGTTAATCAAACCCGTACCCCCGACGGTCACACGAACAATAGGGAACATCGTTAATTTTCCTTGATCTTTACATTGTGGGCTACGTAAAGGGATGGACAGCTGGGTGAAGATAAGACTTGTGGATGATGCGGTGGAAACCGTGCTACTGTAGCTTGGTGTATGATCAGTTTAGACTTATGTATAGGGTTTTGAGCTCAGTGGTTGTAAATATTTATTTTGGGAATTATTGTAAAACTTTTCCGCACTCTGATAAATATTTTGGTGGATTGAGAATCTAGTTTTGATGTATCTTTATTTTAGTATATTATAAAGATCAATTTCCCAAAAATATCTCATTCGATTAATCGTGATGTTGTTGTTTAATTACCTTACTATTTTGGGTTACGATGTCGAATGATATTTAATTTTAATTGATTTTAATTCCCTTGAAATTAATTCTGAAAACTCTTTTATTTATTTATTCGTTTTTAAAAAAAAAAAATACACTCGCGCTGTGTTTTAAACTCGGGGTGTTACACTTAGCAACCTGCTTTCCTCTATTGTTCTGATTGTGCATCCGACTAGGCCCTCCAGAATTAAAGTTCCCTCCTCTGTTAGCCCTCTTGTTCTTCATCTCTTCGACCTCTCTACACTTCTCCACTAACACTTGGAAACGTTGAATTCCCAATGGCAAGACCGAGTTTTGAATCTCATACTTCAGTCCATTTTGAAAGCGATGACACATAAACTGTTCATCAACTTCTTCCCGGAAGAATCTGAAATCTCTTGACAGGGATTCAAACTTAGCCGCATATTCCCCCACTGTCATGTTACCCTGGTGCAATTTCAGAAAATCGTCACCCTAGTTGGTCCTAGTGCTCATCGGGAAGTACTTGTCCAAAAACTTCTTCTTGAACGACTCCTAGTTCACCTCCTCGTGAGCTGACCCCATCAGTAGTCTTGTACTTCTCCACCAATACTCTGCATCCCCTATCAGCAGGTACGTGGCATAGTTGACTTTCATCGCTGCTCGGCAATTAATCATCTCGAAGATTTTCTCCATCTCTTGAATCCACTGGTCCGCTCATTCTGGACCCTCATCACCCTTGAACTTGGGAGGATTATGACGACGAAAATCCTCTAGTCCTCTAGATTTAGCAGCGCGAATCTCTCTTTCTCTCTTCTCCATATCTCGTTGAGTCTTGGCAGCCGTCTGTGCAGCAACAGACGCAGCCATGTTGTTCATTGCTTCAGCCATCCTATCTTCCCGGCTGACATTGGCTCTTGTGGTGTCGTCTCTTCGTGGAGGCATTGTTTCCTACAGAACCATCATCACTTCAGTCACACCACAACTTACACAAGACTTGACACTTTAATTACTTGCTCATATGCATGATCAGCTAATAACTCAAAACAAATACTTTAAATCAGAGCTTTATCCCAAAACTTTAACCAAATGCTCTGATACCACAATTGTAACACCCCGAATTTAAAACACAGCGCGGGTGTATTTTTTTTTTTCAATAAATAATTAAGACGAGTTTTCCAAAATTAATGTCAAGGGAATTAAAATAAAATTTTCATCAGTTCATTTCAAAAGAGAACACCCGACATGTGGCCACTAAACAATATCAGAGTGCGGAAAATACAGTGGAAAAGTCATACATTAATTCCCAAAATAAATTACATTTCCCAAAACTCAAGACCCTATACAAAAGTCTAGTCTGATCATGCACTAAGCTACAGTAGCACAGTCTCCACCGTATCCTCTATAAGTCTCGTCTTCAGCCAACCGTTCGTCCTTCTGCGTTGTCCACGGATACTCCGTACGTAAAGATCAGCGGAAACTAACGACGTTTCCGTCGTTAGTGTATCCGTCGGTAGGACGGGTTCGAGTAACATTTGAGGGCAAAACCCAATTTCCATAATATAATAGCAAGGGTCACGACTGAAATTAACAAATAATCACATAGCATATATTTCACAGCAACAAATATATACATGGCATATCATATAACAATGATGAAAATATTGATACTCATTTGAAATCTCATGACATGTATGTCTTTTTCAAAACAACAATCAATTAGTATGGAAAATATGTGGTAAGTACAGCCAACACTTCAGCAATCACAATCATTTATCAGAAAATCAGATTTCATAAAGTACTCACACACATCAATTTCCAATCATCATCATATAACCAAAACGTGACCCACCGGTCAATCACCCGATGCAATATGTATATGCTTATGTACTCAACTTGTTGGAATTACCAAGGTGCAGTCACTCACAGACCAGCACACGTGCAGTCTCTCACAGACCAGCACGATTTATATATGTCAGACTTTAACGGCCCTCAAGACCAGGGTGCAATCTCTCACAAATCAGCACCAGTGCAGTCGCTCAACAGACCAGCACTCGTGCAGTCGCTCAACAGACCAGCACGTTTTACATATTTGAATGGACCACCACGAACACGCGGCCATTCCGTAGCACGGATAGAATAGACCGTCTAATACACGCGGAACTACTTTAAACTCAGATAGAATAGACCGTCTAATACACGCGGAACTATTCTATAACCATCATGGTCAATACAATTCCATGTATTAGCCTCTCACATGCCAAATACATAGAAGTTAAATCCTCGCACGGATAGATTGGACCGTCTAATACACGCGGAACCACTCCGTAGCCCGAGTAGAACAGACCGTCTAATACACGCGGAACTATTCTATAACCCACGGTTACAACTTAACTTCGCGGCCCATCACGGTCACCGCATCAACTCTGTGGCCCATCGCGGTCACCACTTGACTATGCAATGCATGAACTTGCAATGTTTTCTCTTCACTGAAAATTGTATGCGATATCAATGAATTTCATGCATTTCCATCATTTCTCAAAATACCTTAACACAACCAATTTTATTATCAACACATCAATGATTAAACATTCAAGTAATCATTATCACTTTACATTATCACAAAATTCCATTATGAATTATCATAAGTATTTCCTCAACTCTTTAAAATTCATAAAACAATGTTTTAAAAATGAGATTTCTGGAAAATACGAATCTGTATTCGAATACAGCCTCTCTGTATTCGAATACAGGAGCCAAAACAGTGCAGAATTAACACTCTGTATTCGACTACAGCCCCCCTGGTAGTCGAATACAGAGGCAGTCTGAGTGCACAAATCAACATTTTTCACTACATCGGTAGAGTCCCAAAAACTTCATCACCACCACTTCAAATTATCACAAAAATTCCATTTTAATTCAACACAAACCTTCCCAATACTCCCCAACACTTAGGGTTTATAAAAAAAGGTTGAAAAACTTGGAATTTCTGAAAACCTGAATCTGTATTCGAATACACACCCCTTGTATTCGAATACAGAACCATGAAACTGCAATTTCAACATTCTGTATTTGAATACAGCATGCATGTAGTCGAATACAGAAGCCAAAAACAGATCCAGAATGATCAACATTAGAACATCAGAAATAGAACCAGAATGATCAACATCAGAACATCAGAAACAGAACCAGAATGATCAACATCAGAACATCAGAAACAGAACCAGAATGATTAACATCAGAAAATCAGAAACAGAACTAGAATGAATCAACATCTGAATATGAGAAACAGAACCAGAATCAGAATCATCAACACCAGAACATCAGAAACATAACCCTAAACCCTAAACCCTAAACCAGAATGAATCAACATAAGAACATCAGAAACAGAACCAGAATCAGAATCATCAACACCAGAACATCAGAAACAGAACCAGAATCAGAATCATCAACACCAGAATCATCAGAAGCAAAACAGAATGATTCACACCAGAATCATCAGAAGCAAAACAGAATGATTCACACCAGAATCATCAAATGCAAAACAGAATGACTCACACCAGAATAATCAGAAGCAAAACAGAATGATTCACACCAGAATCATCAGAAGCAAAACAGAATGACTCATACTAGAATCATCAGAAGCAGAAACAAAATGATTAACATCAGAATCATCAGAAGCAGAAACAGAATGATTAACATCAGAATCATTAGAAGTAGAAATAGAATGATTAACATCAGAATCATCGGAAGCAGAAACAGAATGATTAACATCAGAATCATCAGAAGCATAAACAGAATGATTAAAATCAGAATCATCAGAAGCAGAAACAGGATGATTAACGTCAGAATCATCAGAAGCAGAAATAGGATGATTAACATCAAAATCATCAGAAGCAGAAACAGGATGATTAACATCAAAACCATCAGAAGTAGAAACATAATGATTAACATCAGAACTATCAGAAGCAGAAACAGGATGATTAACATCAGAATCATCAGAAGCAGAAACAGGATGATTAACATCAAAATCATTAGAAGCAGAAACAGGATGATTAACATCAAAACCATCAGAAGCAGAAACAGAATGATTAACATCAGAACCATCAGTAGCAGAAACAAGATGATTAACATCAGAATCATCAGAAGCAGAAACAGGATGATTAACATCGGAATCATCAGAAGCAGAAACAAGATGATTTACATTAGAATCATCAGAAGCAAAAATCCTTCCTCTGTATTCGACTACAGGGGCTCGTAGTCGAATACAAGTTTGAAAACTTAAGTAAAACAGAAGCTTGACAGGTTGTATTCGAATACACCTTCGAAAACCAGTGAAATTTTCCTTAGACTTCAACACATTTCAAACTGTTTGTTTTGAAAAATCAGCACAACCCCCAAAACAGTTTTATCAGTCTTTTAAACCACAACACTCATATTTTTTTACTTCAAACCAGATTTTCCAGAAGAACCACCTTCATCATTTTAAACCCTTTTTATTTTGTAATCATCAGCAACACCAGATTTTCAAACCATCAGAACATCATGCAAGCATTTCAGTTTTCTCAAACATCAGAATAACATGCAAAGCATTTCAGCTTTCTCAAACATCAGAACAACATGCAAAACATTTCAGCTTTCTCAAACATCAGAACAACATGCAAGCATTTCAGCTTTCTCAAACATCAGAACAACATGCAAGCATTTCAGCTTTCTCAAACATCAAAACAACATGCAAGCATTTCAGTCAAACAACAAGCATCACATAGCAGCAAAATACCAACAAAATGCATTTTTGCAATATACGAAACAGTTTTATGAATATGCTTTTTACTCCTCTTCAAAATAACATGCAATGCATTTTTCAACTTTCCCCATAAAAAAAACAGTATTGGAATAATCACCCAAAATAACATGTTGCAGATTTTTAAAACCTCCACAGAATGCATTTTCTTTCATCTTTCAAAATGTCATGTAAAACAGTTTCTTTTTCAAAACAGAAACTCAAATATAATCACACCTCAAACATACATTTACAATCCTAAAATGCAACTAGAAAGTGGAAGGTGCCCTTACCCTTGCTGCGTGTCTGCTACTTCTCACGTTTCTGTTTTCGTTCTCGTTTACGCCCCAAAATTCGGTGAAACTGTTGCCTGAGTTTGCTGCTACAAAACTGGGCTCTCTAGCTCCGTAATGATGTGGGGAACAACTTTAGTACTGGTAGTTTTCTGGTTTGGTGCTTGTATTTCCAATTGATGGCACTGTTGAGGAACTCTCTCTTTTGTATTTTGAAATCGTGAACTGGAAACAGATTTCAGAATGGGAAGGGAAGGTACTGTTACATGCAGCACTGTTACATGCAGAATGGGGAGGTATGGAGTTCTGATTTTGCTCTGCCTCCTCACGTGTATTTATAGAGTTACTTAGGTGCCACTTGATAAAAAAATAATGTTAAAATATTGTTGGGTCCTCCAGCACTTAAACGTTTTGCAATTAGCCGCTAATCCTTAATTAACGATCCGATTAATTTAATTACTTGAAATTAAATTAATTTAATCTTCATCCAATAATTTTAATTCATCTTCCAAAATAAATATTTATATATATATATATATATATATATATTCACTCAAAACATACATATATTAAATATTTTACAAATATCCCCAAAATACCCTTAATATTAATTCCATAAATTAATATTAATTTTTAAGGGTCTTACAAATTCAAACCTTGAATTACAACAGTTCCACTGACCCTCCAAGTCAGTCTTCTCAAACAGTCTAACAATCCAAGACTCTTGAGGAATACAACACCTTGACTTTTTAAGTCAAGTCTTCTCCTACCAATCTGACAACCCCAGATTGTAGAAGGAATTACAACGCCTCGAATCTAATTGCCAAGTAATCTGCTACCCCTTCTGACTCCCTCAGATTGTAGACTCTACTTCAAAAACTTAGATCTAACACAAGGGAAAGAAAATAACACGAGTGCTTGCTTCTAGAAAGCTGGAACTCACAATTAACCTCACTGAAAACTTGAGTGTTTGCTTTTGGAAGTGTATGACTCTTTTGTGATTTTCGATACTAAGTCTTCAGTCTTGAACCTCCTTTTATAGATGTGAATTCGGGTCTCTTCCAATCTGAAATTCGAGTTGTATCTGGCTGGATTCTCTTGCAAAAATATCTTGACCAATCGGGCTTCACTTAAATAAAAAACATATCTTTTTAAGATTCAGATTTGCTTTAAAAAATAACTGGCCAATCCTGTCTTTAATTAATTATGGAACAAATCTTTCTTCCCGCCAATAGCTTCTGAACTCCCATACGACTTCACTTTGTTTTTGTAACAAATCCTTAAATCTCCACCGTTAATCCTCATGATTAAATCTGGACCGTTTGATCTTCTGCGCTAGTCCACATTTGGACCATACTAAGTGATCTGCTGTGATCCTCTGATTTCGGTCAACCCTGGACCACACTTTCTGATCTCCTGATCTCGGCCAACCTGGTCTAGGAAACTGATCTGTTGTGATCCTCTGATCTCGGCCAATGCTAGACCACACATTATGACCTTATGATTTCGGCCAACACTGGGCCATGGTCTGATCTTCTGATCTCGGCCAACACTGAGCCATATACTTAAATCTGAACCATTGATCTTGATATCTTCCCTCTGATCTGGACCAATTCTGAATTGGGTCTGGATTAAACTAAAATTGAGTATGGACAAATAATATTTCAGTCTGGACATTTTACCTTCTGTTTTGGATCAGTTCTGGATCAAATCTGGAGATCATTTCTTCTGGCCTGAACTTAGTTTCATACCCTGAATCATGCTATCTTCTGGTCTGGGTCAAATCTGGATTGAATCTCTTGTTCTGGACCCATTATTTTATCATCTGATTAAGTCTGGATCAAGTCTGGGCTGTTTTTATCATTTCACTGTCAGACCATCTTCTGGTCAAAATAACTTATGGAATAAGTCTGACTTATGATTCCTTCTGATCTGGATCAAGTCTCCCTATGGCAGGCTTCCTTCTGGTCTGGTCCAGGTCTTCTTCTGACTTTGCTTCCTTCTGATCTAGGCTAGCAAATATATCTTCTGGTAATTTCAGGATGCATCCCCTGGATGCATTATCTGGTGTCTTCATCTTCTACCTCTGGAACATTTATCTTCTGGTGACATTTAATGTGATAATTCAAGGTACAAAATAAGGTTACATGGAGTGCTTTTGTAAACATCAAAATCTTAAGTACTTAGAACCAACTTGATTCCAACAAAATAGTCATTTATGAAATATAAATTAAAATATTTTTTTAATGTAAATAACTTGTAATAGTCTATATTTTAAACATTTAATTTTTTAATCACAAAACGACTAATTACGGCCCACATTTGTGGACAAAACTAAAATGGTACACAATTTAAATATTGTGAACCATACGTAACTATTTACGATGCATGACTTGTCATTTATTCACAGTAAATAGAGATATTTAGGTTGAAAATATTATAATAAATTAAAGGAAAAAAAGTTATATAAAATTATAAGGGGGAAATATGAAAACAAGGAGATATGTCCCTTAGATGTAAGATATAAGGGTATATTCATAAAATATTTTTTGCATTGGAAATTAAAATGTACTGCTAATATGAGAAGTATTTAAGATTTGACTATGGATTTAAAATCATAACTATTTTAAAAGTTAAAAATTACAAATTTTAAAATGAAAATGAAATATTAGATTTGGAAGGTTTTGTAGTATGTGAAATCAGGTTTTTTTTAGTAATAGAAGAAAAAGAGAAAATAAAAGAAACCGAAAAACAATTACTCTTTGAGAAAAACGATTATTAGAGCATTTGTAAAACAAATAAAAAACAAGTTCTATCAATAGAGATGGAACAATCTTTAGAAAATTAAATTGAGAAGAATTTTTTTGGCAAAAATATTGGTGCATCAATTTTATTCTATATGAGTATGTCACAATTCTACACTCGAACTCCTACTCAATTCAAGTTTAATTATTGTCATGCAAAACAATAACAAACATGTGAAATGACTGAACTATTTCATTTACTAATTTTATAGCAAGGGGGAAGTCCGACTAACACATAAGATTAAAAATTCTCAATCTCCAAGTAATTCGAAGCTTATGGAAAATCACTAATAATTCAGCCTAGAAGTTATTACTATAGTCAATGTGACCATAAAAATCAATGATCCAATCGCTATTTCTAGATCTCACTATACCACCAAAACAGACAACATTGGAGTTTCCAATAGAATTATCATCAACATTAAGACTCGTAACCTCTTTTCTGAAATCATACAAAAATAGTGTCCTAAACTTTCTCTAATGATTACGAAGATGAGCAACATCTTCTAATTAAAGTTTAGAAAAAGAAAAACCAAAGTGAATTTGAAAATTGAGATGTGAAATCAGGGTTTAATAGTGTATTTGATTTTTTTTTAATTAAATTGAAATGAATAAATAAACTTTAAGTGTAACCGGTGAAAATTTTAGGAAAATCACAATCACAAAATTAAATATCTAAGGATCAAATTTACATAAATCATTCTAAAGGAATCAAAAGTTTAATTAATCAAATTAATATTATTTTAAAATTTAAACTAAGATGAATAGTAACAATTTTTTCCAGTAAACTAATACTTTATCCTTTATTATTCATTGGGATTTCGTGTAGTCACAAGTGATAACAACACAAGATTAAGATTAGTTGATTCATATTTTAACTATGAAATTTTATTCAAAACAAAATAAAAAATATTTTAAGATTTGAAATGCTAGATCTTGATCAAATGGTCTCGAAGTATTGACTACACATAATCCCGACTCTGATTGCACCTAAGCCAAATCCATATTTTTCTTGTATGTACATGTATAAAATCTGATAGTTTAATTCTTCTATTTTTATGAATTCACGAAATTAGTTTTCTTATTTTAAAATATATCAATTTTGGTCATTCTTTCTAATTTTTTAACTAAAAAATAACAATGCGACATATTTTAAATAACGTGACATATGATACGATGATGTAGAATGATTAACACAATTAAAATCGCAATAAAACCATCTAAAACCTAAACTCAACTTTATAATTTTTTTATTTTTATAAATGTGACATATGATACGATGATGTAGAATAATTAACACAATTGAAATCGCAATAAAACTATCTAAAACCTTAACTTTCAATTTCATACTTTTTTTATTTTTATAATTTAATTAATAACATATGAATATAATACATGAAATTGTATGTACATTATTTTAAATATATTAAATCAATAGTTCAAATAATTTGAAAGAAATGTCAAAATTAACTTTTAAAATATGTGAATTAGTAAAAATAGATGTGCCACAATTGTTATTAAAACTAAATAATTACATGCATACAAATATTATCCAGATCCAAACAAAATATTATCTAAACAAAATACCTGTCACCACAAATTAAACAATGCATAGAATACTTCCATGCATGTAAGACAAACTGTTTTAATCCACATATTAATTAATATATATCCCAGTCATGCTTGTGGCCTTGTGGGCCAGATCTTCAAATATCATTTCCAGATCACCGATATAGATCCAATATGTGCTGCTTCAAGGTGACATCTTCTTCCATCTAAAAAGTTCTAAAAATTTCTGATATGTATTCAAATAAATTCATTTGGAGATGTAAAATATATTTCTGATATGTATTCAAATAAATTAATTTGGTGATGTAAAATATATGTTTGAATTAGTTAATAAAAATATATATTTTGGGGGATTTTTTTGGAACATTTGAGTGAAAAAAAAAGTGATCAAATTTCAATGGTTTAGTTTAGGGACAGCCAAACACATATAGAAGAGTAAAATAAATTTTAATGAGACATGTGAAAATCTGTAATATAAAATCGTTCATTAAATTAATATAGTTAATGTTACATAATATTTATTTTTTAATTGATAATAAAGTTAATTAATTTAATATTTATTAAAACAATATTAAATTTTGATAAGACTGTATTAGTTTTAGTTTTCAAACTATTAGAATATGAGGTTCTTTAATTTTATTAATTACAATTTTTTTTTGTATGCCTTTTAATAAGTAATTTTTTTTCTTCATGGAGGCCTAAATGACTGTTTGACAAAATAACTACTTTATTCTTAGGTGAGTCTTGATTTAACAGTAGTAAAAAGACATATGCATTAGTGCTTTTGACATGGTTATCCCTTCATTCTAAATTTTTGTAAAAAAATATGTGCTACCAGTCGGGTTATTTATGCCCTCGCTATATCCTTTTGTATCTATGTTCTAAAATAGTTACTGAGCACATATCTCTCTCTCAATTTGAATATGTGCTACTACAAATCTCTCTTGTTAATTAATTTTAATTTTTTTAAAGGAAATGATAGAAAAATTCACAAATAATTAGAAAATATTGAATTTAGGACATGATATCAAATTTAAGGATATAAAGATTTATCGGTTGAAGTCACATAATTTAAAAATGTGTGGTTAGCTGTATGAAATTTTAAGTCGATTTCAGCATCTTGTTTAATAATTCTTTGGACATATTATAGGCAAAACTCAAATCTTAAGTCTAAAGTATAAACGGAATGCAAAGGGCGTGTCTCTATGTGCTAGTGTCTGAAAGCAATTCAAAATTGGATTTAATTTATCTACACTTCTAATATAAAAGAAAATTTTATTATAATTACTTCTAAAATTATATATATATATATATATATATATATATATATATATATATATATATATAATTAACAGTGTTGTATCGACGTACAATGTAATATTTTTTACACGCATGAAAATAAAACTTATTTAAAATTAGAAATATTGATAAACTATGATGTTTTACTTCCAGAATAAATATAGTTAATGATGAATTGTTTATAAAAAAATTTAAGTTTAAATCTTGATCAGAACAATCATTATCATATTTTATTTATTTTTCGTTTAAACTCTAAATTATCAGTATCTCTAAGAATAAGAAGGTTTAAAACAAAAAATTACATCTTTATATACAATATGTACTTTAATTTGGTTTTTTCAACAAAAAAAATTGACCATTACATATCATATATAAGATCATCATCATCAATTAAAAAATGTCTTTATAGAAGATATAGTTTGTTGATAATTAGAGAGTATTTGTTAGTAATGATTTACTTCACTTTTATCATTTAATGAATATAATAATACAATTTTAGAGTTTCTCTTCTTCTTTCACGGATTTCACTTTGTCAACCGTCTTAATAAATGCTCAAAATACAGGGCAGTTTTTTGTGCCATGATTTAGGATATACTTGTTATAGAATTCGATCCCGTTGCATTATTGAGATTTGAGAGGGTCAATGTCAGTGCCTTGGTTTTGGATTGTCTTGGTAAGATAGTAAATTTGGGGACCTCTTTGAGAATGACACCATCATTGATATGAAACTCGGATTCCTTATAATTTTGTAATGACTGGCCAGCAGCAACAATTATTGCTATTTCGATGACCCTTTTGAAAAAAAACAATTTTTATGTCCATGTTCATTAGGACCATCTGTAAATTAAGACGGATTAGTCTTTTTTTTTTTTTTAATTTTAAAATGAGTCTTTTTCTAGTACCTACAAAGTATGTGAATTGACTGAGAAAAATGAATGGTTTCTCCCACTATGGTCCCTTCATACACGTGGTTTGAGTTTGAATTGGAAGACCCACCACCTAAATTACATTTCCATGTCATTAGATATAGGCATAAATTTGAATATATGTAATTATGTATAATGAGATAGGAGACATCAAATTATATAGCTATAATACTTAGGATAATTTCACCGTTTAACAATTTTTTATCAGATGTATCATATGTGCATTACAAAGTTAACCATTGGATTAAAATTTATTATTATATAAATCATGTTTACAACTATAAGTTTTTATGCTAATATAAATATGGTAAATTTATGTATCCATGAATATGGTTTGGTATCGATACCCTTAAGACAAAAGTAACTCAATATTTAAATTATTAAAAATTAATTAAATACAAAATAATAATGTGCCTTTATGTGATTGGTTGTTGGGTACTATCCTCAACAAGCTCTAAGATATTGAAATGTTCACTTCTAAATAATTATTATAATTTGATGTTATTTATATCGTTTAGTGAAGTGTAAAATATGCTAATTTTGAGGTATTTTGATGCATATAAAATAAATTTAAATGAAGTCAAAATTTATAAACATAATATCCTATATGTACAATAATAATGTTCAATAAAATAATAAATTTCACAATAAAACTATTTGATTTGTGTACACAGAACATGGTAAAAAAAGACATGTACCGCAAATGAAAAGGATGCAAATTAAAAAGTTGAACGCTTTTTAAATACCTAAGAGTTCACATAGATTTGATGTTATTTTTTTTAAAAAATATGGAGCATTTCTAGACATGTATCAGTTGTGTCTTTTTTTATGTGATTGCTTGGAGTATATGGAAATAAACGTAATTTGATCATATAGGATAACATTTTTAAGGTATATTTGACGAATAGAGTGCTTTACTGTGCAAAGAGTGAAGGACGAGAAATACAATAAAGGTGAGGTTGAATTATGTTTATTATTTTAAAATCTTTTTAATGTGACTAACTTAAATAAAGAAAAATAGGGCAGGGAAATAAAAACCTATCAAAAAGATACAACCGATTTATCCTAATTCACCACCAACACGACAACTAGGTCCAATCCCTTCAACTTGAAGAATTTAATCCACTAGTTCACAACTGAATCGAACTTATACTGAACATCTACTAGTTAAACTGACTATGTTCAATCTTCTAGCTTAGTATGGCCAAATTGTTGAGGAAAGGCAGCCACTACTTGGCTAGGTTACAAGTTCAATCATGTCTTCCCAACCTTCTAGCTTAGTATAGTCAAGCTGTTGAGGAAGACAATCACTACTGGGTTTGGTTACAAAGGAATGAGTTTAGGTTTTCTGAAAAATTCTTTGAAGAAGTTGTTTACAAAGTAGTACTTTCAGAGTTTCTTTCTCAACACTTAGATAAAACAAATAATGCAGAGTGGGATGTATTGTTTTTGTTTCTTTGTATTGTTTCTGAAGTAGCAAAATTGATTTACAAGGAAGGGGGGTTTGAATTGTAAATCTCCCTATTTAAAATTTCCTGAAAAACTTAAGATTTGAACTCAAGAATGTTCTTGGTTAATAAAGTAGAAAAACGGAGAATGTTATTGGTTTATCAGAAAAACGGAGAACGTTCTTGATTAGTTGTAAAACAAAAAACAATTTTATATTTTTAATCTTGAAAAACAATCAAACTGAATAAAGAGATAAAGGATAAGAGATACCACACACGGATGTATCCTGGTTCACCTAACTTGATCTACGTCCAGTCCTCACTATTGTGAGATTTTCCACTAAGTGTTTAAAACAAGAACCTTTTTGGTTTTACAGCACCTAGCCTAGATCAACCTTGATATTTGTTACAGAACTTAATCTAATTCCACCCAGAAAGAGATTAATCAAATCACCTACCAACCTTGATAGGATTTCTTACAATATACCCCAAACTATACTTAACTCTTATAGTTTGAGTTTTACAATAATGATGAGATTGTTTTGTTAGAATCTGAGATGTCTCAACTCTTGTTTGAGATTCGATTCTTTACAAAGAATTCAGTACAAATGTATCAGAGTAAATAAAAACTTAATCAGACTGATTCTTGTAAGTGATGAGAGAATTTCAAGTATGTAAATGTGAATGATTTTGAGACTTGTTAGCACTTGAACTTCTGCGTTTTTCTTGAGCTGTGGCCTTCATTTTATAGGCTTGAGAGCATTAAATGGAGGTCAATAGAGCTGTTGGTAGTGCCCTTGCCAGGCTTGACCAGAGGCAATATTTCTGAATAAAAATAATCCAACTTTTGACTATTTTTATTTTCTACTTTGACTGCACTGTGTGTTGCGTTTTAGATTAGATTTTATTGAGTAATTAATGATCCTTTAATGCTTCAGATAAGTGATAATATTGCTGGCTTGAACTGGAGCTTTTGATCAATTAAAACAGATTGAAAACGATCATGAATACTTGGTGTAGGAAGCTTGTACTGAAGCTTCTAAAACTAACTGGAGATTGATGATCATTCTGGACTTTTGATCTTTAAGTATCCTGGAGACTGATAATCAATCTGGACGTTTTTTCTGGACATATTGGAAACTGTCTTGACTTCAAGATTGTTTAACAGTCTTGACAGTCATTTCCAGAATTGTCTGGACAGGCTTGTTTGAGAGTCTTTTTCTTTTGCAATTCGAATGTCCTCTTTGATTTGAATAGATCCTATGTGTTCTCTGCCATGTAACTTCCAGAGGCAATAACTTCAATTAAGTGATGGAGAATGATTGGTCTTTATGCTGTCACGGCCTAGCGGACATTCTCCGTTTTCCAGAATATGTCAAGAATGTTCTCTGCCTTTGTTTATGCTGATTTCTTTGATTCTTTTGAAACCTATCTTTGAATTAATACACTCAAAAGCACAAGTTAAATTAACAATATATTTAGAATCATAATTAACGATATTTAATTAACCTTTGTTTATTTTCATCAAAACTTTAAAAATGAGAGTTTGTCTTAACAGTTTCTTGTGTATCTTTTAGGAGGAATTCTCATTCTTATATAAAGATTTTTAGGTTTTCTGGCCTTGTACTGATTGTAGAAAATCAGCATGTATATCATGAATTTAGTATCAAATCTTTATAGATATATTTGCCATTGGAATCATGTAAAAAACAAATCCTTGAAATCACTTAGCGTATCTTGTATGAAAACAAAGGAAGTAGAGGATACAGTAAACCGAACATGTCTCATAGGCCATCAGAAAAAACTGATTTAGGGTGATTAATAGAGGATGCATAAATCTTTGTCTTCTTTGGAGCATCGACTATCATCAGATCATTGACTTTCATCAGAACATTGACTTTCTTCAGAGGAAGAGCAACATATGCAGATCGTAGTAATCAGAGGCAAACGAATCAGAGCATAACTGCATTCATCAAAGGCAAATGAAAAAGAACACATCTTGCATTTCTAGAGTCAATTGATCCAAAGCATTGCTTGTGTTTCCAGAGACAACTGAGCTAGAGCATTGCTTTAATTTCCAGAGCAATTGAGCCTGATCATTGTTTGCATTTCCAGAGGCAACCGAAACAGAGTGTCATTTGCATTACCAGAGTCAACCGAAGCAGAACATTGCTTGCATCATTAGAGGCAAACAAAGGTGCATGTTAGAAATACATAATGAAGCGAAGTTTTGGTGTTCATTTGTTTTAGTTAGATCACTAGAGGATGAACCATAAGATCCTACACAATTTACTTGATCTGAGAACTGCACACTTAATCAAAACGTTAGTGCTTTAAATTGTTCCCACAAACTGATTTTGTTATCATCAAAACAAGTAGGGTCATAGTTCTTCAAATTAACTTGATTCTGACAGAGGGGTTGTTATCAGCTTGGAAAATAGTCAGATGTTGTGATCGGCATGCAGACCAGCTCGACCATCAGCAGGGCCCGCAACCAGCCCATTAGTTGTTGCAATCAGCACGACATCAACAAGCAAACCCTCAAACAACACAACATAATGAACATGTCATGCTTTAGACTAAGAGTCATCAGTTAGTGCTGAGTTGGTTGTTGTCGACAAAATGTTATGTTAAATGTAATGTTGACACAACTCTTGTTCTCAAATATGGGTTGCATCATAGTGGGTTATTACTTACAAGATGAATGGGGAGGATTATTGGTGCTCAAACGAAACGGCGTTCACGAAAGATGAATGTGTTTGAAGTGGAAGCTTGGGGATTACCTCAAGCGATAAAATTGATAGTGACTTATGGAATAATGAATGTTGTCTTCGAAACAGATTCAAGCAAGTAACAAATGGTGTTCTCAAAGTTAAATCAAGTTATACAACATATGATTCCATCCTTAGCAAATGTAGATCCTTACTTTATTTGTATAGCAATTATGAAGTTGTTTTTGCTAGGCAACCAACTAATATTAGTGCTCATGCTCTAGCTAGAGCATATGTCTACTACGCTCTTCACAATAATTTTGATTATGTAACTAATTGTATTATGTCGATTATCTTGAATGAAATGACATGAGCTTATTTGAATTAAAAAAAATTGTTAGGTATGTTATCCAACATGTAATCATTTAATGTCATGTTATTTTTTTTATATTTAATTATTTTAAATTAAATATAAATTTTGAATTGATTTTGTTTTTGGGATATCGGGATCCAACAAAATTTCAGGTACCAAACAACTTATCAATTATAACTGAATGAAGATTTTCCCTATCAAATGCAATAGATCTGACATAAATCAATAAGATGTGTATTTAGTTGTGATGTGAGTTTTAGAGTCTATTTAGTTCCACATAAGAGAGAGAAGAGAAGTAGAAATTTGTTTGATTCAAAAGAGGGAAGAGGAGGAGAGAAATTTTAATTAAAAGTGTGTTTGTTTCAAGAAGTGCATAATGACTTTAAATGATTTTTAAGTATATTTAGCTACTTTCCATATCTTCCTAAAATGAAGGGAGAGAAAAATGAAATTTTGGATGGATTTTGCTTTACTTACCTTATGTGAAAAGAGTTGAACCAAACACATTTTTTTATTAGAAAAACAAATATATATATATATATATATATATATATATATATATATATATATATATATATTAAAAAAGAGTTATTAAAAACACAAGATGTGTTAAGAATAATCAAGAAAAACAATTTACATCAACTGTTGATTAAAACGTTGTCTAAAACTAATCAAATAAGCTCAACGTTGTCTAAAACTAATCAAATAAGCTCCATGTTTGAGCATCAAAGAACATGAACACCTGCACTTAAGCAAGCTAAAAGATTGTTCCACCATTAAGTAAAATTGATGACAAACTCTTGTGATCATTCAACCCGTTCTACAATATATGTTATATTATTTTCTTGATGCTTAAAGACATTATGATTAGGCTTTTTTCAAATTGTCCAAAAACCAAACAGTAATTTAAAAATGATCTGTCCTCCTCACCCTCTATCTACCCAAATTAAACATTTTCTAAAGCACAATAATAACAAGAGGATGGTAACTTGAGGGGTATAGAAATATTTGAATTATGACAAGGATGTTTTTATTTTTTATTTTTTTATTTTTATAATAAAATTTAGGGTGAATATGACAAGGATTGTTTGTCTCACCGGTTTGTGGCGCACACATATCGTAGACCCTCTGATCTGGACGTAGCAGTTCGGTCCAATTTATTAAGAACCGGATTCAACTGATAAGTGAGTGATAAGTGGCGTATCCGCTATATTAGACTAGGAGATGCAATTTTATTTTAAAATAATTGTTGTATCATATATATTAAAATAAATATTTAAATATTGAAATCATTACTTGTCAAAAAAATATATATTGAAATAATTAAAATTTAATATATCGTATTATGGATGCTCTTGGTTTTGATCAATTTTGAGATAAATAAATTATCTAATTTAAATGTTAAAATATAGCAAATCATAATCATTCAATTTGGTTTAGATTAATTAATTTATTGAAAAAAAAGATTCGAATAAATTAAATGTAGTTTAAATTGAATCAATTCATTCAGTTTTTATCAACAAACAATTACATATATTTATATTAGATTAAATTAGTGTACATACGAACAATCGTACGTCTGTATGTCCAATTTTATTGATAAAAATAAGAAAAGTTGTAAAATTTTATACAATTACTTCGAAATAAAAAATCAAATATTTGATTTGATAAATATAAAATTGTAAATAAAATAGTTTAAATAATAATAAAATTGAAAGATTCTTTTACCAAAACTAATTATCCTTTTATATAGATATATAATTTTTTAGAAATTGACTATGTAATTAAATAAAAAGAATAAATTTATAAATAAATAAATTTAATAAAATAGTGAATAATGATCATGTTTGATTGGAGGAACTCTTATTTTGTTTTCTTATAAATCTAATCTTTCTCGTTACGTAAAAAAAAATAGATAAAAGTGAAAATTGTGGTTATTCTTATTTTGAAATTTAAAATAAAAAATACATGTTATTATATCATATTATTTTCTTACAGTAATAAACTTATTGTATTTCATTTAAAATAGAATTCATAATACAAGCTGTGATTAAATAACAAACATGAGAGCTAGCAAAAACCTTGACACCTTTGTAAAAGCATGAACAACAAAATTCACTTGCCTCTTATTTAAACTAACCCTATAGTTTTGATAAATATGCATAATGACTTTGCAATGCTCCAAAATAGAGCCAAACTCAATTACATTTGTTAGAATTTCATTGACCGCATCCATCATTGCCTTACAATTCAACTAGATGGTAACTCTTTAAAAATCCAATTCACAATAACAAGTCTACAAGATACCAAGTAAAGAGTGGGTTTAATGACGCAATCGGAATTACAAAAGATTAGCAAGCGCTAATCCTAAAAAAAAGAACAAGTTCTGGAATCCACCAGAGAAGAGAAAACTCTCAAAATTAATTATTTTATTAAAAGATACTTTTTGTTACAACATAGAAAGTCTTTAAATAGATAATAGAAACTCTAATACGAAAAGTAGGTAAAACAAAAATAAAACCCGAAATTAAAGGAAAAGGTATAATAATAGGCAATCTGACACTGGACGATGGTTTTCCGCATTTCCCGCTGCGTTTGCCCGCAAAGCCATTTCTTCCTTGATTCTTGCCGCGAACCTTCCTACACCAGTCTCCTCCACCTCTAAAGAACTCGACCCCGAGTTTATATCAGGATAAAGGTCAACATCCTCATGGAACTCATAAATATCAGCCACATTAAAGGTATTGGAAATATTCATGGATTCTGGTAAGTCGATCACATAAGCGTTGTCATTGATCTTCTTCAGCACCTTGAAAGGCCCGTACTTGCGACGCTGAAGCTTCTTGTAAGTGCCAACCGGGAACCTCTCCTTACGCAGGAACACCATCACATCATCTCCCACAACAAAGACCTTGACTCTCCTGCGCTTGTCAGCAGCGACTTTGTTGTTCTGCCCAGAAGCCTCTAACTTTGCCCTGACAGTCTCCTTAACGGCTTGCACATCTTTGGCCATACTTTCAGCTGCGGTACTCACCCCATGAGCCTTGGGTAGCACCACCAGATCAACCACATGCCGCGGTGGAGAAGTATAAACCAAAGAGAAAGGAAATTTTCCTGTAGTTGAGTGCACTGCGCTGTTGTAAGCAAATTCGACATGGGGTAAGGCCAGGTCCCACTGCTTCGGCTATCCCTTCAAACACTCCGAATCATATTCCCCAGCGTTCGGTTGGTGACCTCTGTCTGCCCATCAGTCTGAGGATGAGCTGTAGAATTCCTATTCAGTGTAGTACCAAACATCCGCCATAGAGTAATCCAGAAATGACTGAGGAACTTGGTGTCTCGGTCTTAAGTGATGGACCTAGGGACTCCATGCAAACGCACAACCTCCTTGAAAAACAACTTGGCTATGTTGGATGCATCAGCGGTCTTCTTTCAAGCAATAAAGTGCGACATCTTCGAAAACCTGTCAACCACCACAAATGCAGAATCTACTCCTCGCTGTGTACGAGGTAACCCTAATACAAAGTCCATCGAAAGATCTAACCAGATATCATCAGGAATAGGTAATGGCATGTAAAGACCATTGTTCTGACACTGACCTTTAGAAACTTGACAAGTGCAGCAGCGCTTGACGATAATACCCACATCACAACTCAGAAGAGGCCAGTAATACCGCTCCTCCAGACTGGCCATAGTTTTATCTCTCCCCAAATGACCTCTAAGACTGCCACCATGCAGATCTTGAATCAGCTTCTCCCTCAAAGAAGAATTAGGAATGCATAGTTGATTCCCCTTAAACAGGTAGCCCTCTCGAATATGAAAATCTGCGCTGGGATGCTGATTTGTACACTTGAGCCACAACTCCTTGAACTCAGTATTAGACTCATATAATTCCTTCAGCAACTCAAAACCCACAATCTCCTGAGCTAAGGTAATCAACAAGGAAGCCCTCCTACTCAATGCATCTGCTACTTTGTTCTGGGCAGCTGATTTGTGCTGAATGATAAATGGGAATTTCTACAAAAACTTACCCAGCGAGCATGCATCTTGTTTATCACCTTCTGACTATGGAGGAACTTCAGGGCAAAGTGGTCAGTGAACAAGATAAACTCCCTATAAATCAAATAATGCTCCCATTGCCTCAAAGTTCGAAAGGTTGCATAAAACTCCTGGTCATAAGTGCTCCACTTCTGCCTGGCGTCGCTCAGTTTTTCACTAAAGAAAGCCACTGATCGCTTCTCTTGAGAAAGTACAGCACCTACCCCTACTCCACTGGCGTCACACTCCACCTGGAATATCTTGTCGAAGTCAGGTAAAGCGAGAACTGGTGTCGTGCAAAGCTTCTCCTTGATCATCGCAAAGCTCTGCTCTTGTTCAGGTCCCTACTGGAACTTTCCTTTCTTCAAACACTCAGTGATAGGCACAATAATGGTGCTGAAGTCGCACACAAACCTCCTATAGAAAGTAGCCAAGCCATGGAAACTGCGTACTTCCGTCACAAACTTAGGTGCAGGCCAGTTTTTGATAGCACTCACCTTCTCTTTGTCCACATGAATCCCATCTTCACCGACAACAAAACCCAGAAACAACAACTTGTTGGTACAAAAGGTGCACTTCTTGAAGTTGATGTATAACTGGTTCTCTTGCAAGACCTGCAACACTTGCTTCAAATACCCTAGATGATCCTCCTTGGTTTTGCTATAAATCAAAATATCATCAAAGTAAACCACCACAAAAGAGCCAGTAAAAGGACGAAGAACCTGATTCATTAGCCTCATGAATGTACTGGGGGCGTTGGATAACCCGAAAGGCATGCCCAACCACTCGTAAAGGCCATCCTTGCTCTTGAAAGGCGTCTTCCTTTCATCTCCAGGTCTAATTCAGATATGATGATAACCACTCCGTAGATCTATCTTCGAAAACAACTTAGACCCTGATAACTCATCAAGCATGTCCTCTAGACGAGGAATGGGAAACCTGTACTTGATCGTTATCTTGTTGATGGCTCTACTGTCAACGCACATCCGCCACTGATTGTTCTTCTTAGGCACCAAAAGTACTGGAACTACACATGGGCTCATACTCTCTCTAATGAACCCTTTCTTCAGTAAATCCTCAATCTACTCCCGCAATATCTCGTTCTCCTTGGGACTCATGTGGTAATGAGGTAGGTTCGGCAGGCTGGAACTTGGAATTAAATCAATCTGATGTTGAATATCTCGCATAGGAGGCAAGTCGTTGGGTAGCTCTTCCGAGATCAACTCCTCAAAATCCGTCAAGATTTCTCGCACCTCTTTCAGTGGTTCAGGCTCCTCTTTCATAGCACTCAGTATACCCTTGATCACCACTGGGCAAAACCACTTAGTTTCCTTGAAGGCTTCAGTCAAATCATGCTCATCCTACGTCATAACAAGAAAACTGGACTTCTCCTTCCCTATTCGTCTATTAAAACCAGAAACCGGGGCCATAACTATCTTGTGCGTTCCCCAGGTGAACATCATCACATTATCTCTACCTCTATACGTGATATCATTGTCATACTGTCAAGGTCGCCCTAGTAGGACATGACACACATCCATATTCAGAACATCACACACTACTTCTGCCTTGTAATACTTCCCGATGGAAATAGGCACCTTGCAAGTTTGCGTCACTTTGACCTGTGAACTCTTACTCACCCAGCCCAAAGCATAAGGCTTGGCATACAGCTCTGTTGGCAACTCCAGGTATTCCACCAGCTTCTAGGAGACCAAGTTCTCTATACTCCCGTTATCCACGATCAGATTACACAACTTATTCTTAATAGAACTGTGTGTTCTAAAAAGATTCTTTCTTTGCCCCTCCTCCTTTGAAGACAACAGGACTCCTCATTCAAGACTGCAGTCGTTCTCTTGGAAGGACAAACATTCGACTTGTGACCCTGCGCACCGCAACGGAAACACTTATCTCCCGTCGGTTTCGCGTATGGGTTGGCTAACTTCTAGTTCGCTCTCTTGTTGGGCGCATCACTACTAGTTCCACCAGTTTCCTTTGCAGAGGAGTTAGAATCCTTAACAGCAACGTTCTTATCCTTATCACCAGCAACTTCAGAATTTCCTTGTGGAGTGAATCTACGAAAAGATGAGAAATTTTTAGGGGATTTCTTCATCAGTTCCGCTTTCAAGGCTAGTGTAGAGGCCTCAATCACAGTCCAGACAGTCTGCAGACCCATCTTCTCATGTATCGACCCCTTCAAGCCATTAATATAGCAAGTCACCTTCTGACCCTCAGTTTCCCCTAGTTCGTTGTGTTATGAGAAACGTAGGAACTCTGCTGTATACTCGGTCACACTCCTTCTACCCTGAACGCAATCGATATACATCTTGTACAAAATCTGCTCATAATCTTCAGGCAAGAAATGCTCCAGCATCAACTGTTTCATTCGCCTCCACGTTCTGATTGGCGCTTTCCTCTGGCGTTGCCTCTGAACAACAAGCTTATCCCACCACACAACAGCGGTGCTCTTCAATCGAATTGCCACCATTTTCACCTGCTTGTTTTCCGACACACCCATCACGTCGAAGAACCGATCAACGTCAATCTGCCAATCCAGAAACTCTTCAACACCCATAGTTCCATAGAACAACGGGATATCAGCCTTGACTCTGTAGTCGTTGCGATTCTGTTGATTATCGTAACCCTGATTCTCCTCCAGGATCTCTTCTTCAGAACTATAGTCCGATTCAACACGAGCCTGCAAGCCTCCATGTGGACGCCTGGGCGGTTCGTCTGTCCTGCCTCTGTCCCTCCTATCATTGATGGCGTTCACTCGATCCGTCAAAGTTGCCATTTGCGTAGTCAAAACAGTAAGGGCTGCGGTAAAAGCCGCAGTGATACCCTCGATGTCTGCTCTTGGGACTGGTTGATCTCCCATGGTTGTTCAAGATACGAAAAGAAACAGGAGAAAGCCTGCTCTGATGCCACCTGACGCAGTCGGAATCACAAAAGATTAGCAAGCGCTAATCCTAAAAAATAACAAGTTCTGGAATCCACCAGAGAAGAGAAAACTCTCACAATTAATTATTTTATTAAAAGATACCTTTTGTTACAGTATAGAAAGTCTTTAAATAGATAATAGTAACCATAATACGAAAAGTAGGTAAAACAAAAAAAAGCCCAAGACGAGCTAAAACGGCCGTTTTGAGGCCCAAGACGAGCTCAAAACGGTTCTGGAGCCCATACATCATGGCAAAGCGATGAGTTGTGTTTGTGGCGCGATTCCTTTTCTGGAAAGGTATAATAATAGACAATCTGACACCGGACGATCGTTTCCCGCATTTTTCACTGTGTTTGCTCGCAAAACCGTTTCTTGCTCGATTCTTACCGCGAACCTTCCTACATCATTTAAATTCCAGAAATGGCATAGGTTCATAAGCTCAGCCTATATTTTTCTATATAAAAAAAAAGTAAAAGGTGGGAAGTTTAGGAAACAAAAGTAAACTTGAATATGTTGCGGTAAAAAAAATATTAGATTCGACTCTTGATTTGACAAGTATATCATAACCAACATGTGTTTATATTTAAAAAACTCATTTTTTTTCACTTTACTCACTTTTATACGAGTAAAATTAAAAAATATTACATTCGCACAGTCATATCCCAAAATATATAAATAAAAAAAACTATCCTATTGATATCTGCAAAGTAAGCCCAAAGCACAAATACAAATTATCAACGTGTTTACACAAGAAATTTAATTATGTTGTTAGCTGAAACAACTTGCAGCCAAATTGGCAGATAATTCTAGTTGAGCCCAAAGAGGTAAAAGAAGTATTAGAATTGGGAAATAACACGTGGAGACAGATAATTCGGCCTCGTGCTCATTTCCATGTTCATAGTTGAAGCATAACAAACGCAACTAAAAATAAGAGGCATGTTTAAAGAGCAAAAAAGTGTCGTTGAGGATAGTGATCTAGGCCGCTTAGCAAGCAGTGGAGGCAAAACATGGAGTGCCATGTATACAAAACCAAAGGTTAGTTGACCATGGCTACGTTGAAGGAGTTATGAAATCCATAGACAAGGAACAAAATTCATGTAATCACTTGAGAAAAAAGAAATCATAGTTTAGAGCTATTAGTTAATATGTCGGTTGACTTTTTAATTCGATAACACAATCATTTGATGATAAAAACAATTCAGTATTCAAATTATTTGTAAAGAAACACTTATTAATATAATTGAAATATATATTCGTAGATAAAATAAATAGATGTTTTTTATTTTCCACTGATCAATAAAGCGGGATAAGCATTAAGATAAAATAAATAGATATTTTTCATTTTTCAGCTGTGAATAAAGCGGGATAAGGATTAAGTTGAAATCCATATTTGTGACTTTAAAGAAAAATAATTCTACGTTATCATGTTTTTAAAAAAAAATTCAATTGTCCGAAACCCCCTTTTCTCATTATACATAATTAACTTTCAAGCCCATCTTGTTTACTTTCAATTAATTATTAGATTATCATGGATACAAGCTGGGGTGTACATGAGTGCGAATTGACTCGTTAATCCGATCATCCAACCCAAATCGATTTTACCCGTATTCGGTCACTTTCGGATTCGACCCGACTCAATCCGTTGAAATCCGCTTATATTTGGTTCGGGTAATGAGTTCAACAATTTGAATCCGTTGACTCGTAGACCCGACCTGCTAACTAGTTATATATATTTTTTTAAATTTTGTTTGGTAGCCCAATAGCTCCATTGCAAGTATTCATAACTGATAATTTATTTTGCCATTATAATCTCATATATGCCTACTCATAAATTCATATCTAATTTTTAAATTGTGTGTTTCAAAAAAGCAATATAATTTTTGAGTTAAATACTATTTATTTAAATGTTATATTTTGTTATAGTTTTGCATAACAAATGTATGAATTCAAAGCTTATGTTTATGATGAATTTAGTTTAAATTTTTTACATTTGTTAAATACAAAATTTTTGAACTAAATACTATTCATTTGAGTTAAATACTATTTATGAGCAAAAATGATGCTTGTACAAAAGCTTATGCTTACGATGAATTTAATTTAAATTTTTTACATTTAAATCAATTAAACACTTTTTTTTTGTATTTTATTTGAAAATAGTAAGTATTTTGAAAATAAATAAATCAAACACTACTGTTAAAAAATTATGATAGGTTAAGTGACAGCTTCTTTGGGACATAGGGGTGGTAGGACATTTGAGTTATAATTTTTTAAATAAAAATTGATATATAATAAGTAGGGGTGTACATGGACGCAGATCAACTCGCCAACCCGCTCACTCAACCCAACCCATTTTTGATTAAATCGGGTCAGATTAAATGAAAAATATGAGTTTTATACCAAGCACCCCTACCCCTAAACCTCCCACCCCCCCATTTTATGCAAAATGTCCAAAATACCCCTATATATATTCACTATAACCCTAATCCTCCCACCCCCCAAATTTCAGTATTCCAGATTTTAGTAGATTCGGAACTTTGTTTCTTTGATACCTTCAAAGCATTGCTGTTTCTGTGATACCTGGTGAAGTTTAACTTTGTCTCTTTCCATCTTGTTTAACCCCGAAAAGTAAGTAACATTTTCTGTTTCTGTAACACAGTTTTGAATCATTGATTTCCATTTTTGTAAGCTTCGAAACTTTGGGATTCATCCAAAGTTTCGAATAGTTTGAATATTTCCAGATTTTACCAGCTTCGAAAATTTCAGAATCATCAAAAGTTTCGAAAGGTTTCTGATTTTCCAGATCTAACCCTCGAAAGTTTGGCATTCAACCAAACATTCGAGTCCTCGAAACTTTTGTATTCATATAAACATTCGAAACTTTTTGAATTTGTATGAGGATTTCCAGATTATGAACCTCGAAGGTTTGATGTTCGTCCAAACATTCGAAATTTTTCCAGAATGTAAACTTCGAAGGTTTGGTGTTCATCCAAACT
The DNA here is from genome assembly GCA_037974295.1 of Cicer cuneatum. Classification (NCBI taxonomy): domain Eukaryota; kingdom Viridiplantae; phylum Streptophyta; class Magnoliopsida; order Fabales; family Fabaceae; genus Cicer; species Cicer cuneatum. Next base: position 64,212,059 of record JBBPBO010001984.1, on the reverse strand, counting down.
TTCGAATCTTTTTCAGAATTATCACATCGAAGGTTTGGTTTTCATTAAAAGTTTCGAAAGGTTTCCAGAATTTGCACTTCGAAGGTTTGGTGTTCATCCAAACTTTTGAAGAATTTCCAGAATTTGCACTTCGAAGGTTTGATGTTCATCGAAACTTTCGAAGCTTTTCCAGAATTTGCATTTCGAAGGTTTGATGTTCATCGAAACTTTCGAAGCTCTTCCAGATTTTGCACTTCGAAGGTTTGCTGTTCATCGAAAGTTTCGAAAATTTTCCAGTTTTTTCCAGATTTTTCATATTTTCCAGAAATTTTTTGCAGACTTTTCCAGATTGTTCATCCAAATATTTTTCCAGATTGTTCATCCAAAATTTCCAAATATTTTATTGCCCATCTGATTTTTCAGATTTTGCAGATGTTTCAGATTTTTCAAATTTTCCATATTTTTTCAATTATCAATATATGAATATAACATTAACTAAATTTTGCAGTGCCTAGAACCAGAGGTGCGTTTGGACAAATTATTCGCAGTATTGCGGATAGAATTCCGCCTATAGCATCACACAGACGACGGAATGAAGCCAACCGTCGTAGTAGACGCGAGGATGTTCAATAGGATGTCCCTGAGCATGTTAAGGAAGATGAGCATGCACATATGGAGTATGAGCCTGTTGAACATGAGGTTGGTGCTGATGAGGTTCAGCACTCCGGCTTCCCTGGAGGACCGGTGGATACATCTGTGCTGACACAGTACGAACACCACGTGGCACGTAAGATATGGGAAGGAGAGGTAAATGATAATTAATTAATTAATTTTTTAACTAAGTATAATTATATTTTATACTTGGTACATTACTTCATTAATTATGAATAAATATTTATTGATATGTTATTTATTTAATTACTTGTAGGATCGTGGCTCGTTGAAAGTGATTACCCATGGTTTGAAACTGAAAAGGTTTGCGGAAGTTCATATACCAGAAGTTGTACAGCATTGGATAGGAGAATCTGGGCTGTTACATTTGTCTTCCGCTTACTTGACGATGGCTGATGCTGGTCTGATATCCGCCTTTGTGGAAAGGTGGCATAGGGAGACCAGCTCGTTTCATTTGCCATTCGGAGAGATGACCATCACGTTAGACGACGTCGCCACTCTCCTTCATATCAAACCACGTGGTAATTTTTTTGATGCACCACTGAATATGAATACTAATAATGCTATGATGGCTGCACATGAGTTACTAGGAGCCACTTGGGAGGAAGCTGCTGCTGAGATCAACTACAACAAGTGTGCACAGTATAGATTGCAGTGGTTGCGCGATTTATATCAGCGTTTAATTCAAGCTAACATGTATGAGTGTGCTGCCAGAACTTATCTATTGCATTTAGTTGGTAGCACCATTTTTGCTGACAAAACACACACTCGTGTGGAAGCAAAATATGTTAGTTTGTTTGCTGATTTAGATCGTTGCGGGGATTTTGCATGGGGTGCTGCTGCATTAGTTGTGCTATACGACAACCTGGGAGATGGAGCCGTTCATCACACTAGACAGCTGGGGGGTTACATGACCCTATTACAGGTATTTGAATTTATTTATTTAGTTGTGTTATTTATTTATTTAATTATTTAGTTGTTTTGTTTTTTGTGTTATTTGGTGCAGTGCTGGATTTACGAGCACTTTTCTAGGATCTATAAACGCGGTGATAGTGGAACGGTTCCTGCACATCTTCCAAGAGCATGTAGGTGGACTGCAAAACACGCAGTTGAAGGTGGACTGATGACATATAGGCGGAGACTTGACTCTATGATGCTCGATGATGTATTGTTTACACCATATGATGATGATCGAGCTAATCATCCTTTTGTCTCGTCTTCGATGTTCTCTGGATACCTTCGATGGGCAGGAGTTTCAGTTCCATATTTGCCAGAGCGATGTCTACGACAGTTTGGTCGTATCCAGTGCATTCCGCGTGACGTTCCTCGGATGCCTAGGAGTATAGATTGGGAGTGGCAGAATAATGTTAGATCATGTATAGCTACATTCCGGAGTCTATCTCCTCTGGCGACGTTTCCGGGAGAAGTCACTGCAGACTACTTTGCATGGTACATTAATATTTCACATCCTCTGATCCTCCCTCCACCTACTGATGCTCCTTCCAGTACACCTTTTGGTGCTCCACTTTCCAGGTCACCTACTGCTGCACACGATCCCCAGATTCCATCATCATCTGCACGTGCTGGTCCATCATCAGAATGAGATCGGCGAGCATCTGAGCTTATACATAGGGGATTATTGTGTGTAACTCCATTTGGTGAAGCTCATAATATATTCACTGAGTTAGGCAGACTCTTTCCAGGAGACAATTAGTTATTATGTGTTGCCATTAAATTGTAATAATATATTTTTTTATTAATATATATTTTTATATTAATATCTATTTTTTTATATCCATTAAAGTTCAACTTGTTACCACATAACCATAAGTAAATTATAATTTCTAAAAGTTCAAACATAAATCTTTATAATAACTAAATGTCTAAAAGTTTAAACATATAATCTAATCTTGACTTAATGAAATACAAGATGATTTGTCAAATGATGGATCAATGTGTTCCCAATGCTTAATACGTTCTACATAAGCTATTTGCCATGTCTTTGCACAATCACTACAAAAGTCTTTCCATTTTTTTGAGGTAGGTGGCAACGGACAATCATACTTCAATTTGATCTGAAAAATAAAATAGTAAACATTAATTTATGTAAACAAGAAAATATTATTATTAAACATTACTATAGATCATAAAACTTACCTGTACCCAATGACTTTCATTGATGAATCCAATTGCTATTAAATGATTAAGAGAATAATCTTTCGATGGTCCTTTATTCAGCGGAAAGAATGTCATATTCAGATTACGCGAAAACGATACCAATATGACATTATATCTTGTTGCAATCACATAACCTAAATCTGGTATAGTCATCCATTATCTTTTCCTTGAGCACCCAATCTAGAAATCATCAACGACTTCTGCACGGTTTCAACGTTGTCATCGAAAACTTTGGAATAAAGGTCTTTATGTAAATTAATCTCTTTCTCCAATTGTGTTCGAACTAAAGGCGAAGATTCTTCTGTCCAACCTAACAACGCTCCAACGGCGCGATACCCACAATTTCCATCAGGCTCAACATCTATTATGTCCTCAATATACGGATGAATGAATGTAGGAAAATGTATCTTAGATAATTGCCTTGCAGGACGCTGTGATGATTGACTTGCAGGACGCTGTGATGATTGACTTGCAGGATGCTGTGATGATTGACTTGTAGGATGCTGTGATGATTGACTTGCAGAACGTTGTGATGATTGAGTTGCAGGACGCTGTGATGATTGCCTCGCAGAACGTTGTGATGATTGATTTGGAGATCCATGAGATGCATCGACATACTCCCAATATGATGGATCACGAGGACTATCAAATTCTTTTCTCCTTTTAGTACCTCCTTTGGTTCTCACTTTATCAGGTGGTGGAACCATTGTTGTTGTTTGTGGAAATACAAGTTCACGCACCTTTGCTCTGAATATCCTTTGACCAACAATATCTTGTTTCTTCATGTATGCCTTCATTGCTTCCAACTCTTCTGAAAAATCATAATCTGATAAAGATTCTTCATCCTCCAATTCTTGCTCAATGCTTAATTTCCTCCAAAAAATATGAATGCTATCTAAGGGAATAACATTACCAGACATCTGCAATTTTGCCAGCTCACAAGCACATGGTAATCCATGAGTTGTTCTGATTGAGCAACCACATTTTATTTTGTCAGTACCTACAATCTTCACCCTCTTCAATTGTTTGTCAATAATTTCAAAACATTTCCTTGCCACACAATGATGTAATCTCTGATAGAATGGTGAATTATACCTATGCTCCACATCGAGAATAGATTTATGAAAAGTTGATTTGAGGCTACACAATTGGTTCTTCAACATCATATTCACAGCATCCCAACTTTTACACAAGTCTCCCTTACTAGTCTACAACATGTTTTTTAATCTCCAATGAGCAGACTCCGCTCTACAAATAAATTAAATAACACAAATTAAAACAAATCACATAAATCACTAAATCATTTTTCTAAAACAATACAAATCATTATTTAAAAATACCTGTTGGTCGTTGTGTTCCCTAAATGCATCACTCTGTTCGTTCAAGCCATGACAAATCTTTCTTTGTAAGGTGTCAACCATGAATCTTTAACATAATCAACAAAAAGAATAATATCCGCACACACTAGCTCAAAGTGTTGCAAGTGATGATCATACTCCTCCACACTAGCCGAAAATACAATTTTTTTCCATAAATCATTACTTCATCTTGTCTATCCTTACTCACATATTGTTTGCATCTTGCCCCAACATTTTTTTCAATATGAAAACGACACAACAAATGAATTGAAGTAGGAAATACAACACCAATAGCATTCATCATGGCAAGATCTCTATCCGTCACAATAACTTTAGAAATTAAATTTTCAGATACGAACAATTGTCTTACCTTTTGAAATGCCCATATGAAGTTATCTTGTCGCTCTTGCTCTAAATAGGCAAATGCAACCGAAAATGTCAAACCAGTAGATGTTACACCGACAACTTCAAGCAACGGTAACCGATATCTATTTGTTTTGTATGTGCTATCACATATCAAAACAAAATGAAACGTGTTCAACAGCTTTATACAATCAGGATGCGTCCAAAATATATCTCTTAGAACATCTGAATTATCTCGTCTTCTTGTCCAGTGCACATAATTTTCATTTTGTATTAACTTCAACAGATGTTGCACTTTTGTGTACGAACCTCTCAAAGATGATCGATAAGTACTTCTTACTTTATATATTTGAGTAGAAATTGTGACATTATCTTTATTTTTCTCTTTCAAAGCATTCAAAATGAACCTTGGTGCAAGCTTATACTTTGTCATGTCATTGACAAATTTTTTCTCCTCTTCATTTAGACGCCCCAAATATGAATGACCGTCTAAAGTATTGGCTACATCGTGATTGTGTGTTCCACAACGAACACTAATTTTCCAGCCTTCATCCAAACTCGATCGTATACATCTGAGTTTAAACGGATAGTTTTCCTAGTGAGAACAAGTTACTGTTGATTTTGATTTATATCTTCCGCCTCTTTCGCATCCCAAAATTAATTTGTCTTTTCTGCCTTTCTTTCCCGTTGCTTTATCTGATTGAATGGTAACAATTAAAATTCCATTTTGCATTCCAATATTTTTTGCCCATTCAAATACAGCTTCTCGAGAAGGAAATATCTACAAAACATATATTTCAAATAAAAATTTCAGAATAAAATAAATATTTAAAATAAAACATTAATACATGTTAATACATTAAATTTATCAGTTCTAAATTTAATTAGCGGTAACAATACCTGATCAGTGATAAATTTATCTGTAGAATCTATAGTCGCCGTTGTAGCAGGAACCTCAACTCTACTCATACCTGATTCTAAAAAGTTTACTCTATTTAATTAATAATAATATTAATAATAATAATATTATTACATATTTAAAAAATAAAGTAAAAGTTTTTCAAAATAAAACCTTCGAAACTTTGGCAAACCTAAAACTTTCGAAAAGTATTCGAAAGTTTTCCCAAAATGAAACCTTCGAATATGTTCGAAACTTTACCCAAAATGAAACTTCCGAATGCTCTTCGGAACTTTGCCTTCCAATTGAAACTTTCGAAAATTTTCGAACTTTTCAGTTTCAACAAAAGTTTCAAAAATTTCAGTACGAATATTTCAACATCTATGAAATTTTCGAAATTTTTACAAACATACCTTCGAAAATTTGAAAGATTCGACTTATACAATAAAATCCTAAAGTTCTGAGCTTAAAAAAGTGATTTTTAATTTTTCACAAATTAATTTATAATTAGAAAATAGGATATTTTAGGCATTTTGAAAAATTGGGGGGTGGGAGGTTTAGGAGTAGGGGTGCTTGGTATAAAACCCAAAAAATATGTTTAGAACTTAACCCAATCCAAAGATAATCAATTGGATCGGGTATTGAATTTTGTCAAAATCCGTTCAATCCAACCCGCGTCCATCCTAGATACAAGATTAGATTAGATTATCTGGTAAGTGGTGGGAGAGAAAATACATCGGTCAATTTGTCTACCAACACCCTTCTTCCTCACATCCCTTTCATTTCTACTGTTATATAATTAAGTGACAAAGTTATCTTTAAGTGACAAAATTATCTTGAAACTAACTTACAAATCTCACTTTCTCTTCATACATATCCATTACACATTTCAAATTTCATTAATCAAAATTACCAAAAATCCACCAGCACTTTCAAAGTCCAAATAACGCCATCCACAAACCCAATATATTATATAAAAGTATAGTACCTTCCAAAAACAATAATAATATATAGTAGTTGCAGAATGAGAGTGCAGAGCAAAACACTGCAAGTAGCACACTCACAAACAAAAAACATAACATTCACCTAAGTTGTGGTTGTGAGAGATCCAAGCTACTTCTTCTTCTTCTTCTTGCCGCTTCCCAAAAAGGCAAATTTACCATTTTAAAAAAAAAAAAAAAAAAAAAAAAAACTAATTACCGGCCGTATATTGGGTTGCTCCCCTTTTTTCTCTCTGAATTTTCATGCACTTGCTAGCATGTAAGCACTACTTTATAATCATATTTTAAATTTATAATAACTATGGTTACTTTTCACTATATTCATATACAATACTGGTCTAAATTTAAATCAGATACATCAATTTTTTCAATTAATTATTTTTATGTATGTTTCATTCCATTACGGAGGGAGTATAATTGATCAACTTATTGTTAATTTATGCTATCTTTTCTAAGGTTGAGTAAATTTTTGTTCTTTATAGAGTGTGGAAATTATAATCTTGGAATAAACTAGCCAAGTAGGAATCATGCTAGCTGTGTCACCATTCATGAGCACAAGAGATGAGAGCCAAAGAGAGATGGAGGAGAATTTATCATCAATCACCGGTGACTTTTTCGATCTCTCCGAAGGGAACTTATTAGAAAGCATCAATTTTGAATTCGACGATGATTTCTTTGTGTGCATCGACGATGGAGATGTGTTACCGGATCTGGAAATGGACTCCAATATGCTTGCTGAGTTCTCCCTCAGCGGCGGGGAGGAATCGGAGATGAACTCGTCGGTTACGGGTGCAAATAGCAAATCTTGTGATGATGGGAATATAATTAGTACTACTGAGAAAAAACTACAAGATGAAGAGAAAGTGGTTTCTTCTTCTGATTCGGGTTCGAGCCTTGTGGATGAATCGGTGGTGGTTAATCCTTTTCCAAAGGAAGATGAGAAAGGAAGAAAATCAAAATCTCAATCAAAGAATAATCATCAAGGGAAGAGAAAAGTGAAGGTTGGTTCTTGTTACTTGTTAGTTACAAACCCTTTTTAGTTATAATTAATTAATTTTTTTTTATTAGAATATACTTCATCCAATCTCAAAATATAAAAGAAAGTTTAGTTATAATTTTGTTAATTAAACTTTCTCTTATATTGAAAAATTAGATAAAATATATATACTAGATGTAGATGTTTTTTTTTTCTTCTTTGAGCAAATGTATGACAATACTATTATGATCATGTGAAGCTTGCTAAAGTTTAAGGTTATGTCCCTATCTTTATTATTATAGTCTTGTCAAAATTTCTGAGTGCAAAAGAACTCACGGGTATACCTAAGTTGAAGAGAGAGATATATATCGCAGAACCTTGTCGAGAGTTTTTTTTTTCTCTATATTAATATATATATTTTTTAATTTATAGGATTTTCACACTAATTCCTTTAGATATTAAGAACAATTTAAAGGGATAATAAAGTTTCATAACCTAAATTTTTTCGAGTTTTTTTGTGTGTGTGACTATATATATTCCTAGCAACCTAAGTTATTAATGATTTTGTGTTTATATTTGGGTTGTGTGTGAATTAGGTGGATTGGACCCCAGAATTGCACAGAAGATTTGTACAAGCAGTAGAGCAGCTAGGAGTGGATAAGGCTGTACCTTCAAGAATTTTAGAAATCATGGGAATTGATTGCCTCACACGCCATAACATTGCAAGCCACCTTCAAGTATGTACATATATAATATATTTCCTCCCCTTGAATTGATTTTCATTCTCTCTTCTACAAATTTCAAACCCCAATACTAAAAAAAAAATGTTATTTTGCATATATATTTTTTAGTTAATGATTGAACCTTGTTATTTGATTTCCTTTTGATATTGTAGAAAAAATATTTTTGATTGTATAAACAAATTATATTCCTTTAATTCGGAGCTAATTATTCCAATTAAAGTTCAAACTCAATTTCCATAAGTTTAATTAGAACTAAATCACTTGATTATATTCTATACTATAGTTGATTGTTTGGCTAGCTAGGGAAGATTAATAATTTATAAAAATATGGAGTTAATTTTGAACGCATGCAGAAATATAGATCGCATAGGAAGCATTTGGTAGCACGTGAAGCTGAAGCCGCAAGTTGGAGTCAAAGGAGGCAATTATTTGGAACAATAAGTAATAGAGGAGTAGGAGGTGGCAAGAGAGATCATCATGATGTGAACCAATACTGGGTTGCACCAACCATGGGTTTCCCTCCCCCCATGACACATTTTAGACCTTTACATGTATGGGGGCACCATCCCATGTGGCCTAAACATGTACCATATTCACAGCACCAAACACCATCAGCTTGGGCACCTCCACCTCCTCCTGACCCTTCATATTGGCACCAACGGGTATGAATACCTCTTTAAACTAATTTTATTTAATTGATCATCACCTAGCAAACCCGAACTTATATTGGATACCTTAAGTAACATTTTTTTTTATCATTATAAAAATTGAATTAAAACAAGTCAAATGAGGATACAAAATTATTTAATGGACACTTAATATCAATTCAAATGTACACCTTTCCGAATTCAAATGTACACCTTCATATTGGCAAAAATTAAGTTTTTCAAGACAAATATTAGTAAAAATTAGTAATTATGTTAGTTTTTGGAGTTTAAACTTATAATCTCTTTCTTTAGAGAGTTCAGTGATAAAAAAATCATGAGTTCAACTTCACTCTTAAACAAAATTAACAACTAATTATCAAGATAAATTTAAAAAAAGATTTACTATAGCTTCTATAAAAAAAATATACAGGTAGGTAGAACATGAAAACAAAAAACTAAACAATGTTATGTAGAACAGTAAGCAACAATGAACAAATTATCAAGACAACCGCACTTTGACATGTTCTACACTCAAAACTATATGACATTGAACATATGACACAAAATCTTAAACAATAACTAGTTTTTATAAGTAAAAATTTATTAAATTAAAAGAAGTACAAAATATATTCCAACTTTTACAACTCTTATATAATTCACTTGAAGTTATCTTAATTACTTACAACTTCTTAGAAAATGACAAATCCGATATATATAGTCCTTATTTTTTTGGGTCTAAATAGGCATTTTATTTTTGCAGGCTCCTAACACACCAACCGCAGGAACACCGTGTTTTCCACAGCCTCTGACAACAACGGTAACTATTCACCTCTCTCTTTTGGATTCACTTAACTTGTCTTCTCCTTCCAAATTTGGATTCTTTTGTCAATTACTTACTCTACATTATTGCCATATTTACTCAACAAAGTAAATCATTAGTTTCAATATTTGAGGAAATAAATATTAAATACAATAATATGCAGAGATTTGGCTCTCCAACTGTTCCGGGCATTCCACCACCCCATTCCATGTACCAAGTAGATCCCGGCGTTTGCATACCCATCGCTGGTCAACCATCTCCTCCGCCTGTTTTAGACTTTCATCCGGTAATTTTGCTTCTTTTTTTTTTTTTTTACATATTTATTTTAGAAATTTTTTTCTTTCTAAATGGCAATATATATAACACATATTTATTCAAGTCTCTACTACCAAAATCACATCACATCAAATCACATTTAAAAAACATAAAACTTTTGTAAACATGTACACCTACAATCAAATCACTTCAAATTTCAATTTTTTACTTGCCTTCTTTTAATTAGTTTGATGTATGGTTAATTTTTTTAATTAAAAATACTTTGATGTTTTTTTAACTTAAAATTTTAGTTTATGTGATTTTATCTCGTACTATACAGTATTATTATTTTTTAAAATATTTCTAAAAAAATCAATATAACAAAATCAGATTAAATGCATTTAAAAAAAGTTTTACATCTTCCTTACGTAGCAAATAATCTCAAAAACATTATTTTTATATATTTGTGAAAAATATTACATATATTTTAGTTCTTGATAATCTTTTTTTATAAAGCAAATAACTAATTGTTTTGAAATTTATATTTATAAAAATAATTAAGATTGAATATTTTAAAAAGTGACTGAAAACAAATGAGACGGATATTTGTACTTGTGATTTATATAAACAAACCTAAAACTTCTATTATTGTGAATATGTACTGCGTTTAACCTTAATAGTTAAGCCAAACATTTACTTGTTTCGTAGGTCATTTCCCTTTCCTTACAAACACACGCAAACAAATTTGCATGTGTACAAATAAAAATTATTAGAATTTTTTTTCACATAAACTTTTTATCCTTTTAGTTTTTACCAAGCAAAAGAGACTCATAAAATAGCATAGAATTATGAGACTCATAAAATTGTGGTTTGGTATAATTTAAATTTCTTCAAATGCCCTTCTCTCTCTCTCTCTGGTCCTTTTCTTGCTTGTCTTTCTATCTCTCTCTATCTTTCTTTCTCCAAAACACGCTGCATGCGTACACAGTGCATTATTGTTCGTCCGTGTCTATAAATACAAAGGATTCATTTTGTTGTTTTCGCATCGTTCTATCCAGCAGTTATTTTCATCTTTTGGCAATAACTTAATTAATCCAATTTTATAAAGAGAAAAATTAATATATAGTTTTTTTTTTTTTTACAGTCAAAGGAGAGCATAGACGCAGCTATTAGTGATGCATTATCAAAACCATGGTTGCCATTGCCTCTTGGGCTTAAAGCTCCAGCACTTGAAGGTGTGATGGGTGAATTACAAAGACAAGGAATTCCTAATATTCCACCTTCTTGTGCTTGAACAGAAAAGAATATGTTTTTGAATAATGTTCTTATGCACAAGTACATGGGGATACCCTAATTCGACGACTTTTCATATTCTCACTTCTTTTTGTGTTGTTTGAGCTCAAAGAGAAGAACAATAATATTTGATCCAATTAAGAACTTTCTTTGTATCAAGCAGAGTAGTACAAATAGTTTAATTTTTGTTATTAACTTAATGGAAAATATGTGAGATTGTAAGGCTATATATATAATGAGACTAATAATGTGATGAGGAATCTCAATAAAGTACTTTTAGTGTAATATTTCTTAAGAAAAATATTACATGTATCTTAATTCCAAGTCACAACTCAATTCTTTATTTTTTTTAATTTGATATTTTTATGTAATTTCAAACAATGTTATCATTTCTTATAGAAATTAAAAAATTTATCGTTATCTTCAAACAAAATTCGAAAAATTTATTATCATTTTCAATAAAATTTAGATTTTCAACAATTTATAACTCAAATATTCAAATAAACTCATGTTTTCATCTCTAAAAATAACAATAACATCAAATCCATCAAATAAAGAAATCACATTTTAAGATTTTGGTTATGGATTTTCAATTTGATAAAAAAAAATCACATTTCAAAATTGAAGTTATGGATTCTTTCTTTCTTTCAACACATATATGACCTCTCAACAAAGTTAGAAACCTATTACCCATTCATTATCCGAAACCCAAATAATAATAATAATAATAATAATAATAATAATAATAATAATAATAATAATAATAATAATAATAATAATAATAATAATAATAATAATTGTCAAAATTGAAAAATAATAATATTTTAGGGATATGATTTAGAGAAGAAAAGAAAGAAGAAGAAGATATTCTTATGGTGGCACTACAAGAAAAAATTGATTTGTGGCAGTTATGAAGGATATCTACAGCGGTTATAACCGCCTTAAATGGATGCGACATTTCTTCAACTGTTGCATATTTGTGCGTCACAAGACCAGTTTGCAACTGTCGAGAACATTTGCAATGGTTTCTAACCGCCTCTATGTATATTTTGCGACAGTTATAGCCATTGTTAAACACACTCGATTTTATTTACTCTTATAGTTGTAACAGTTATCAACCGCCGCCATATACATTTTGAAGCATTTTGAACCGACACAATCTTAATAATTTAACATAAAAAAGATTATGATCCAAATGTTTCCTATTTTTTATTAATTAAATTAAAATACACAAAAATATAACTATTGTGACTAAATCCAATTTATATGGTCTTTTCAAAAGTAATAACACTAATTCATACATTGAACTTAACTAAAACAATATATAAAGTTGTTTAAATATTCAAAATTCAAAACATTAGTGGAGTGACAAAACATACAAAACAACTCCATCAAACTTAGAAGTTCATCGAAATATCAAAATAGTCTCTAATGGTGTTGCTTGATGATCATCAGGTTGGTAGCTAAGCTCAGAGAAACGTCTACATCTATTTGCGATTCAAAGTTTGTTGCTTGTAAAAAAAAAGGTATATATTAACCTCAATTAATATGATAAATATTGCAAATTACCAATCAACTAAACTTTTCATATAGCTAGAAACAATTAGTACACAATTGATATTTGTAACCATGGAGAAACAGTTCTCATGGTATTTTTTAAACAGGTTTGGTAAGGAAACAATTTTACTATTTTTCTCTGGAATTTTGCATTTGTAATAAGAAAACAATTTACTCCTTCAACATATCAACAAGTTGTACGTTCATATTTTGCAGCAATATTAAATGAAAATAAATTAGTCACATGATTATAAGTAATGATAGTAAAGCAATATACTGTAAATTGACAGAATCACATTGATTTTGAGAAAAGTTACACATTAGAGCTACCATGATTTTCACAAACTCGTCATCAATCAAACATTTAGGCAGAATAAACATAAAACATGCATAAAAAGGAAACAAGTAGAGAATGTACCAAACCCGATATTTGGTTAGTCAAATCCAAAGAGAAGCAAAAGAGTTTGATTGATTAGAACGTCTTATGAGAACCACAATTGAAATTCTTTTTCACGATTTTAACTGCGAGAAAAACAAAATACTGTTTAATCGAAAATCAAAATAAGGACAACAAAATAATATTAAAAAATAATAATATGAGTCCTAACCAAACCAGACCAACAATCCAAAGACTACAGTCATTGCAAATTCAAATCATATAGTCATTGCATGTATCAACAATCCAAATTCATAACAAATTACTCTTAAAATGAAATATTCAACATTCAAGGCATATAATATAATTTCATGCAACTATATCACGAAATATGGAAGTTGGCATTGAAGGTTCACAAATCACATATTGAGACATTCAGATGATAATTAAGGCCACAACATGAATAAGCAAAGCAATTTTAGGGGATAAATAGTTAAAGGAAGAGTGAAGAACATAGGATGAGAAATAATTCTAGCAACCGTCACAACCTAAGTGTTGCAATTGAAATTTAAAGATCTACATTTTTGATGAAGACAAAAAGATCACTGATCAAAAAGCAAAAGGATTTTAAGCAACTCGTCTTTCAAATTTATATTTAGGTAAAGTACTTGATATTAAATCAAAATACATTTTAAAGTACAATATTATGAGAACCTTCTTGATAGCATATGCATTAAAATATTTTATAAAAATATTTAAAAACATAAACATATGTTTTAAAATAAAGTTTTTACAAAAATGGAAATCTGTATTCGAATACGAAGTGTCGTAGTCGAATACAGATTACAAGTCAGAAGCTAAAACTGAAGATCTGTATTCGAATACGAAGTGTCGTAGCCGAATACAGATTGCAAGTCAGTAGCTAATTTTAAAATTCTGTATTCGACTACAGCTTTGTGTATTCGAATACAACTCAAGTCAGTAGCCAAATTTAAACTTCTGTATTCGACTACAGCTTTGTGTATTCGAATACAAATCAAGTCAGTGGCAAAAATCTTATACTTGTATTCGACTACAAGGTATTGTATTCGAATACGAAGTTCAAATTTCAAATACAAACAGAACGTTATATAAGTGTATTCGAATACACTGAGACTGTATTCGAATACAACTTTGAAACAATGCAACTTTTCAGTTTTGAAACATTGCACAAGTTCATCAAAACGTTTGGGAACCATTGCCATTGATCTGAAGTGTTACCTTAGAATATAAAAACCTCATAACTTCAGTTTTAAACTAATCAATCCTACCACGAACTTTGAACAACTTTCTGAAATATTTTGTGAACTTTTCAAAGTTATATTTTCATACTTCAAGTACATGCTCTACATTTTCATATCATTGAGAAAGGTTCTCTATTGTACTTGAAAGTATATTGGATTGGTATCCTTGCACAAACTGTCATATCATGTTGTTCTTAATTAAGAACATTGTTAAAATCATTAAAGTTATTATTTGAAGAAAGTGGGTTATTTTCTTCAAGTGTTGTAAACTAAGATAGTGGTGTACTATCTTAGGAAGATTGTTAGGAATTTGTAATTGAAGTCTTAGGGTTAGACTTGTACTTATTCTAACAGAAAGTGGAAAATCTCTTGTGGTGTGCAAGAGGACTGGATGTACCCTTGGTTGTAAGGGGAACCAGGATAAATTTATGTGTGTTTTTACCTTCTGTCATTTACAGCTTTCATTCACTAACACAACAAGATTAAACAAACTTAAAACAATCACTTAAACAATCTCCAAAACTCTAAAAACAGAAAAATTGTCTAACACCTAATTCACCCCCCTCTTAGGTGCAACTCTGTTCTTACAGCAATCTTTTGAAATTTCTTGTAGTGATTAGATTTCATACTAACATATGTTATTTTGAAAATATATTCACTCAAAATATATGCATTCAGTTCCGGTACATAAACTTTTGATAACAAGTCAATATTTGCATTTTCTATGACTATGATTTCTTTTGATTTTTTATTTTGTTCTTTTGCTAATTAAGCTATTTAATTGTAAAATTTGTGTCTAAGTAGAAGCAAGGGAAAGAACACCTTGTAGAATGAACCTCATCTCACAAACTATGTGTCGTAAATCGTACCAATTCCCGCTGCTGTTAGATTTATGTTTAATATAATTTCTACTTATATCCCCATTGAACTTGTTTTGGCCCTGCGTGATTTACTCTAAAGCTTTTTATTTGGAATACAAAAACAATATGAGGTTACAGTAATTATCAGTTTATAGAGCATACCCTAGAGTTTAAGAGCAGAAGTTGGAAGCAAGTTGTATTTATGCAGTGTTATTTTCTAAGGACATTGTCTTCTCTAGAACCTTGAATCCCTTTCTTACATGGCTTATGATACACACCTATCATAGACTATAATTCCCTGCAACTTGAGTTATAAGCAAAATATATAATCAACAAGATTCACATCTGTTGTAATAAGAAGAATTATAAAGAATTAAATATCAATAAAACCAAAACTGTTCATACTTATCTTGATTGGTTTTCTCATAAGTGTGATAAAGGATCTAACAACAAACCAACAAAATCAATTTTAAAAGATTAATTATAGATTGAACATAATTCAACTTTTACAACCTTAGAATCAAATACACACTAAGAAGATAATTCAACTTGGATGTATCAACAAACCCGCAAAATCAATTTTAAATGATTATAGATTGAACATAATTCAAATTTTACAACCTTAGAAGCAAAGACACACAAAGAAGATAATTCAACTTAGTACAAAAAAAGATTAACCTTAAATAGAAGAAATTCACTATGCATAAAGGAACAAAACATGCAAAAGAGTCATAAAGCAGATTCACAAAACAATCGCAAAGATATTTAGAGAAAGCACATTTTATTATATAAGAATTGATAATAATAATAATAATAATAATAATAATAATAACAAAAACAAAAACATTTGACACGAATGTATAGAAGTACAAAACAAGCTACCCACAATTTAGTTTACATTTAAAGAAACATTATCATTTCTTTAAAGTTTCGCAGTTGAAGAGTCATAGTTACAAAATTAACAAAGAAAACAGACTGTTTAGCCGCTAAGACACCTTACAAAAAGTTCATGCTTTTCTTCTCAATATTAATGTCATGAGAGCAAGGTATTAAATACCTGCTAGAAGCCAATATAACATAAAGAGAAAGTATTATAGCACAAAGAAATCATTTTTCTCTATCATTGTCATAGAAAGAGTACTATATTGATTATAAAATCTAGCATCAGACTAAAGAATGTTTCTTTTAAGATGTTGATTATCATTTTCTTGTATAAGAGTATGAAAGGTTGCAGTCAATATAATAGAATAGAAAAGCTCCTTAAAGTACACATATTTTTATATGAACAATTTTGAAAGGTATAAAAATTTGTTTCAAAATAATCATTTATACTTTTTAAGAGTCAAAACCATAAAATATACTTCCAATGATATTGAGTTACACTATCGCAGTCGTATTGCTATGCACCGTTGTGGGAGACAGAGGTGGGAAGCAACATCATTGTCAAATATCGAAGTGAGAAACGATGTCATCGTTGGAGTTATTAGTTTTCATTTTTCTATTTTAGCAATTTGAGAAATTGGTAGATTGAGAGTTGAGATATTACCTTTGCAATTGCTGATTTTGTTTGCAAGATGATAAATCACCTTCTTTTACATAGGTGATTTCGTTTTCCTTTCACTGTTGACAGAGGTTGGGGAGATTTGGGGCTTTTCAGAAACTTTAGGGTTTGGCGAAATTGAGGAATAAGACAACACGGGACTGAGAAATGAAGAAAAAAAAAACTGAGAAATAAAACGCGGAATTGATTTGTGTTTTCTTTAAAGGGCGGCAGCGGTTGACAAAAACCGCCACAAGACCCATTGCAAAGTTATGGCGAAGGCGATAATTTGGTAACCGTTGCAAGCTAGTGTCGTAACTTTGAAAATTTATTGTAGTGTGGTTTGAGATTAAATTTTAAAATGTGAGTTCTTTATTTGATATTGTGGTTGTTGTTGTTGGAGACGAAGATACGAGTTTATTTGAAGATTAGAGTCTTGAATTTGATGAATATACGAGTTTTGTTGAAGATGATAATGAATGTTTGGGATTTTGTTTGAAGATGACGATGAATTGTCAAGATTTTGGTAAAAAATATTACATTGTTGACATTTTAAAAGATAAAAAATTAAATCGTTACTTGAAATTAAATAAAGAATCAAATTAGAAAAAAAAAGACTGAATTGTTACCTGACATTAACTAAATGGACTACAAGAAATATTTTGCTTATTTCTTATTTCATATGTAATTGATTTACTTTTTAATGACTTTGTTTTATACGGTTATGTATTTCGATATTTCTAAATTATTATTATTTTAATAATAATCACGATGATTTGACGATCAAATTTGAGTTTATCCATAAGGTGGGTCTCTTCAGGAGGATATTAAAATTTCATAATTTTTGTCTAAAACAATAGCTGTAAGAACAGAGGTGCACCTAAGAGGGGGGGTGAATTAGGTGTTAGACGATTTTTCTGTTTTTAGAGTTTTGTGGGATTGTTCAAGTGACTGTTTTGAGTTTATGAAAGCTTTGTAAAATACTGAAAATAAATCACACAGAAATTTATCCTGGTTCCCCTTATAACCAAGGGTACATCCAGTCCTTTTGCACACCACAAGAGATTTTCCACTAATTGTTCGAATAAGTTACAAGTCTAACACTAAGACTTTAGTTACAAATTCTTTAACACTTAGTCGAAGATAGTACACCACTATCTCAGTTAACAATACTTGAAGAATCTACACTAAGTTCTTCAAGTGATACAATAACTTTAATTGATTTTGTAATGATGTTCTTAACTAAGAACAAGGTTATAACACTAAGTATTTGATACTTAATCAAGCACACTTCCAAGTACAATTGAGAATCTTTCTTAATGATATGAAAATGAAAAAAATGTACTTGAAAATATGAAACTTAAGCTTTTGAAGTGTTTGATATTTCAGAAAATTTATTCTAAGATTAGTAAGTCAAAAGTTGTAAGTAAGAACGGAAGCTATGAAGAATTTATACTCCATAGGTAACACTTCAGATCAGTGGCAATTGTTCCCATAAGTTTTGATGAACTTATGCAATGTTCCAAAACTGAAAAATTGTATTGTTTCGAAGTTGTATTCGAATACAGCCTTAGTGTATTCAAATACACTTCTATAACGTTCAGTTTTTATTTAAAATTTGAACTTCGTGTTCGAATACGATACCTCGTAGTCGAATACAAGTATGAGATTTTTGCCACTGACTTGAGTTGTATTCGAATACGCGAAGCTGTAGTCGAAGACAAAAGTTCAATTTTAGCTACTGACTTGCAATCTGTATTCGGCTACGACACTTCGTATTCTAATACAGATATTTAGTTTTAGCTATTGAGTTGCAATCTATATTCGGCACGACACTTCGTATTCGAATACAGATCTTCAGTTTTAGCTACTGACTTGCAATCTGTATTCGGCTATGACACTTCGTATTCGAATACAGATTTTCAATTTTTGTAAAAACTTTATTTTCAAACATATGTTTATGGATTTAAATATTTTTAGCAAATATTTTAATGCATATGCTAACAAGAGGGTTCTCATAATATTGTATTTGAATTATATTTTGATTTAATATTAAATACCTTAAGTCCTAAGTTACCTAATATGAATATGAAGGATGAGTTGAATTAATATTCTTTTTCTTTTTGATCAATGAACTTTTTGTCTTTATAAAAAATGTAGATCTTTATTCTTTTTCATTCTCCCCGTTTTTGATGATGACAAAAATCTTGTTGCTTGAATTTTTCAACGTCTTGATTTCTCCCCCTTGATATGTGCTTACTCCCCCTTGATATATGTTTTTCTCCCTCTTATGTGTTGGAGGATCTGTAAAAAATAACTAGGAACCAACACAATATATATACACTTTTTCTCCCCCTTTTGACATTATCAAAAAGGAAGAGGATTTTATAAACAAAGCATGCACAATATAAATAGAAGCATCGCATGATATCTAGAAGGATTTGCAATCAAAAGAAATAAGTTTTACAAAACCATGTCTAGTAATACATTTTAAAAGGAAACTAAGAGTTTTAACGGAAGATTTAAACATAACAGAAACAGAAAAAAAAACATTCAAATAGCCAATCTAATCATCAAAATCTGGTGGGAGATGAAGATGGTCAATTTTGTGAGACAGGTTACTCAATTCTTGATGAAAAGAAGCATGATGTTGAGTAATGGTTGTTTCGATGTGTTGGAATTGGTTGTTGAAGGATGCAGTCATGTTTTGGATTTGATTGCTGAAAGAATAATTCAAGTGTTGAAATGGATCTGTGACAAAGGATTGAATGGAGCTAAGTTTGTCCATGATCATTCTGTTTGAAATGATGTCTTCAGCATTTGCTATGTTGTCTACTTCTAGTGCTACTGCTGGTGCTGCTTCTGGTGCAGCTTTTGGTGCTGCTTCTAGTGTTACTGCTGGGCCTGTTGTTGGTTCTGCTTCTTCTGCAGTGTCATCTTGGGCAGTTGATGAACTTTGTCCAATATCACCCTTATGAACGTAAGTTTGAAGTGATTCACTCCATACTATTTTCATGCTAGGTAAAACACTTAAATCCAACAAGTTGTCTTTGGTTGTTTGGTACAACACCTCGCCTGAGAAATCAACTTTAAAATGTTCCAGAATTCTTGTGACTTCTCTTGCGTAGGGCGAAGCTATAGAGTCTTTGGAAGCAAACAAAACTGAGCAAACCAAGTAAGCCCAATTAAGATTAGCCCCTTCAATCATGAAAATCATAATTTGAAGTTCGAACTCAGATATTTGTGAGTAATTTCCGGCTTTTGGTACCAAAATATAACTTAAAAAGTAATGAAGTAATCTGTTGTTAATTGTGAGATTACCAACCCCATATCTTTGTCGAGCGTATTCGGAACCAGCCTGTGTTCTTTTTCGTTCCATAGTCTCCTTATCAAATCGACACAGTGAGATATACGCATCGTATTTGGTAGTGTTTACCCATTCACATAAGTGTCATGGACACATTTTCTGACCTTCAGATGGTATGTGTAGGATTTCTCCAATACTTATAGTGTTTAAACTAATAATCTTTCCCTTAACCTTAGACACCAGCCTAGAACCATCTTTTTCAAGATTACAGAAGAAAACCCTAACAAGGTCAGGATAGATGGGACCATTATAGCCAATAAATTCCTCTAATTTTTGAGCTTTCAGCAACTCAGGGGAAGATAAATTCCTCTAAGTACATGCTCTAATTTTTGAGCTTTCAGCAACTCAGATGTTCTTGGACTTCTTTTTCGTGCATCCATATTTGAGAAGATGAAGTTTTACGGTTTTGGGGAAATTGGGTTTTGGGTTTGATTTGAAAACAATCTTAGATGTAATGTATGATGAGGGGAAGGTTTAGAGATGATTGCATGTAGGTTTAGATGATGTTTTTGAAGGAAGGAAACTAGAGATTTTGATTGTATTCGGCTACTATCAGTTTGTATTCGAAAAAAAAAAACCTAAAATATGTTAAAAACGTTTTTATATGCTGAAAAACTCGAATTTGTATTCAACTACAGGTTTGATGTATTCGAAGACATATTTTTCTGGGAACCTATATTCGAATACAGACAATTTGTATTCGAATACAACAATAAAAATTTCGTTTCTAAAATAAAATTTTAACAAATAAACAAACAACAACAAAAAATAATATTAAACATGTATTAAAATACATAGATATCAAAGAATCATATATTAATATTTTTGTAAGAGAAGATGCAAAAAAATTTAAAATTAAAAGTGATATGTGTAAGACCCTTAATTTTAATTAAAATTATGGAATTAATTTTAATTGTATTTTTGGGGATATTTGTAAAATATTTAATATATGTATGTTTGAGTGAATATATATATATATATAAATATTTATTTTGGAGGATGAATAAAAATTATTGGATGAAGATTAAATTAATTTAATTACGAGTAATTAAATTAATCGGGTAGTTAATTGAGGATTAGTGGCTAATTGCAAGACAATTAAGTGCTGAAGGATCCATCATTATTTTAACATTATTTTTGGGTGAAGTGGCACCACAAAAGCCTATAAATAGGAGTGAGAAGGATGGTGAAATCAGAACACCATCCCTCTTTCCTCACTGCCCATACTGCATGTAACATTACCCCATTTTCCCTCCCATTATGTCTCTGTTTTCTGTCCCAGCTCACGATTTCAAAGTGAAAAAGAGGGAGTTCCTCAAAAACACCATTACTTGAAAATCCAAGCATCAAACCAGAAAACCCCCAGTAGTAAAGTTAATCCCCACATCATTACGGAGCTAGAGAACTCAGTTTTGTAGCAGCAAACGCAGGCGGGAGTTTTGCCGTTTTTGACGCATACACTTTAGCAGAAGCAGAACACGCAACAAGGGTAAGGGCACCTTCCACTTTCTAGTTGCATTAGGGCTGTAAGTGCATAACTTTCATGGCATTACTAGTGTTTTCATTACTGTTTTGAAACTGGTTTGCCTGATGCTTGAAAGAAATGAAAAATGCATTTTTTTGATGTTTTAAAAGCTCTGTGATGATTGCTGTTTGGGCTGAATGCACTAAAGTTGTGTTGTTTATGTGGGAAAGTGGAAAATGTCTTGAATGTTATTTCAAACATAATTTAAAAATGCATGTTCATAAAACTGTTTTGAAAATGGTTTTGAAATGCAAAAATGCATTCTGATTGTGTTTTGCTGCTCTGTGATGCTGCATGTTATTCTGATGTGTTGTGAAAGCTGAAATGCTTGCATATTATTCTGATGTGTTGTGAAAGCTGAAATGCTTGCATGTTATTCTGATGTGTCGTGAAAGCTGAAATGCTTGCATGTTATTCTGATGTGTTGTGAAAGCTGAAATGCTTACATGTTATTTTGATATTGAGAAAGTTGAAATGCTGTATGATGTTCTGATGGTTTGAAAGTCTGGATGATTTGTTGTTGATGATCCTGATTCTGTTTCTGTTTTGAGTGATTCTGATGATGTTGATGATTTAAAAAGAAAAGGGATTTTTAATGAGGAAAGTATTGTCTGGAAAAAGTGTTGAATCTGTTTTAATGTTGGTTGTTTGTTTTTAAAAGAAAACAGTTTGAAAAGGGTTGAAATCTCAGGAAAATTTCACTGGTTTTCGAAGGTGTATTCGAATAGAACATGTGTATTCGACTACAACCTGTCAAGTTTCTGTTTTACTTAAGTTTTCAAACTTGTATTCGAATACGAGCCCCTGTATTCGAATACAGAGGATGGATTTTTGTTTCTAACTTAGCATCTGTATTCGACTACGACCATGTCGTATTAAAATACAGAAGTGGGATTTTAATACTGTATTCGCATCTGTATTCGACTACAGGCATGCTTACTCGAATATAGAATGCAGATTTTCACTAGTTTCAGTTTCTGTATTCGAATATAGTGGATCTGTATTTGAATACAGATTCGTGTTTTTCCAGAAGCTCAGTTTTTAGCTTCTGTATTCGAATACAAGGAAGCTGTATTCGAATACAGATTCGTGTTTTCCAGAAAATCAAGTTTTAAACACTGTGATATGCATTTTAAAGTATTGAGAAACCTTGAGAAGGGTTAAAGTGATTTTAAATGGAGTTCTTGAAATATTTTGAAGAGGAGAGGATGAAGTATTGAAAACCTTCAATGATCTGGGAGAAAATGTTCAATTTTTCAAGGTTTTGTCTTCTGTATTCGACTACAGGCATGCTGTATTCGAATACAGAATGTTAAAATTGCAGTTTCATGCTTCTGTATTCGAATACAAGGGGTCTGTATTCGAATACAGATTCGAGTTTCCAGAAATTCCAAGTTTTTAAGAGTGTTTTGTAAACCCTGAGTGTTTGGGGAATATTGGGAATGTTGTGGTGAATTAAAATGGAAATTTTGGTGATATTTTGAAGTGGTGGTGATGAAGTTTTAAGATTTTACTGATGCAGTGAAAGATGTTGTTTTGTGCACTGAGACTGCCTCTGTATTCGAATACCAGAGGGCTGTATTCGAATACAAAATGTGATTCTGCATTGTTTTTGGCTTCTGTATTCGAATACAGAGAAGCCGTATTCGAATACAGATTCGTAAAGTTCCAGAAATCCCAGTTTTAAACACTGTATTTGAATTTTAAGAAGTTTGGGAAAACATTTCAAAATGTTAATGAATACTTGGCTGTTTAGTCATGTTTGTGATGATGATAATCTTGATTGTGCTGAGATTTTTAAATATGATGGAAAGGCATGAATTTTCTGTTTTTGCATACTGTTTCTAGAGAAGTGAAACACTGCATATTCATGCATTTGAATAGTCAAGTGGTACCCGCGATGGGCCACAGAGTAATGCGCAACCACGTGCTGATCTGTTGAGCGATTGCACGAGTGCTGGTCTGTTGAGCGACTGCACTAAGTACTGATCTGTTGAGCGATTGTACTTTGGTATATAGGTGCTGGTCTGTTGAGCGACTGCACTGGTACTGGACTGTTGAGCGTCTGTACCCTGAAATGCGCAGCCACGTGCTGATTTGTTGAGCGATTGCACGAGTGCTGGTCTGTTGAGCGACTGCACTAGGTACTGATCTGTTAAGCGATTGTACCTTGGTATATGTCAAACGTGCTAGTCTGTTGAGCGACTGCACGAGTGCTGGTCTGTTGAGCGACTGCACTAGGTGCTGATCTGTTGAGCGATTGCACCTTGGTCCTGAGGGCCGTTAAAGTCAAACATATTGTGTTGGTCTGTTGAGCGGCTGCACCTTGGTGATTCCAAGAAAATTGTATACATGAGCATATACATATTGCATTGAGGGATTGACCGGTGGGTCGCGTTTGATTATATGATGAATGAGTGGAAATTGAATGTGTGTGAGTACTGTTCAAAATCTGAATTTCTGATTTAATGATTGTGATTTGCCGAGGTGTTGTTTGTACTTATCACATACTTCATAATAATTGACAGCTGTTTTTGAAAAGGCATATATGTCATTAAATTTCAAATGAGCATTATTATTTTCCTCATCATCATATGTTATACCATGTATATAATTGTTGCTGTGAAATATATGCTATGTGATTATTTGTTAATTTCGGTCGGTGACCCTTGCTATTATATTGTGGACTTTGGGCTTTGCCCTCAGATACCCCCCAAACCCATGCCACCCATGGGTACCCGAACGACGGAAACGTCGTTAGACTTCCTTGATCGCTATTCGCGCACTGCTTGGGTATTCGACCCCATCTCAAGCAGGGCGACTTACACGGGGTGGTTGGAGAGAACGAGTAGGACCGACGGCGTAGAGGATTTCGTGGAGCGCACACATGCGAGTATAGATTTTCCCGTGCCTTCCCGTCTAGTATTGGAGGCGCACGAAATTTTCGACGATGTTGAGGAGTCCGCTAGAGGGGTTGAGATGGAGGCCACCATAGGTGTGGTGACTCCCAACCCGGTGATTGGAGGAGTTGTACATGAGTCTGAGACAGAAGGGAAGAATGATGAGTCGAAGCCAGTAGCAGCTGAGATTCCGGGTCCGTCCAGGATCTTCGAGGATTGTTATGAGATTCCGGCTTCGGCGAAACGACCGAGACTATGTATTGATCTGGCTTCTGAGGAGACCGACCCCTCTCTGTATGATGAGGAGGAGGAGGAGGTCACGTCGAGGCAAGCGGAAGATTCGGAGGAGACTTGCTTGGGATGCGGAGGAAATCCGTGCTACTGTAGCTTTAGCGCATGATCAGTTAGACTTGATGTATTAGGATTTGAGCTGGAAATGTATTTTGTTTTATTTTGAAAAAATTGTTGTACTACTTATTCCGCACTATGATATTGACTTTTGGGAATGCTATGACATCATTATTCTTCAAAAAATGTCTTATTGTTTATTATTAAATTTCCAGAATTAAGTAATTATTGAGATTACGATGAATTTATTTTGTTACGTTCATCGGTTAATCCACGGCGTACTATTTTACGAAAAACTTTATTTTAATTAAATCTGGAAAATTATTTTATTATTGAAAAAAAAAATGCACCCGCGCTGTGTTTTAAACTCGGGGTGTTACAATATGACTTACAAAGTATTCAAACCTTTTTTAGAGATGATTCTCATTTAGAATGTCTAGTTCCCTTCGTATCTTGTAAAATGATTCTCTAGGTAGTGGCTTTGTAAAAATATCTGCTAGTTGATTATGAGTGTCGACAAAGGTAACTCAACATTGTCTTTGAGCACATGATCTCTCAAAAAATGATGACGTATGTCGATATGTTTGGTTCGAGAGTGTATGACTGGATTCTTAGTGATGTTGATAGCACTAGTATTGTCACATTTCAGAGGAATACACCCGAGATCAAGTCCACAGTCACATAGTTGTTGCTTAAGCCATAGGATTTGAGCATAGAAACTGCCTGCTGCTATGTATTCTGCCTCGGCAGTACTTAAGGCCACACATGCTTGTTTCTTACAAGACCATGATACTAGTGTATTTCCTAGAATGTGACAGGTGCCGCTTGTGCTTTTTCGGTCTGTCTTACATCCTGCATAGTCAGAGTCAAAATAACCAATGAGATTGCATATGCTACCTTTTGGATACCATAGGCCAACATTGGTCGTTCCTTTTAGATATTTCATTATCCTCTTTACTGCTACAAGATGTGATTCCTTCGGATCTGCTTGAAACCTTGCACACAAACAAACACTAAACATAATATCTGGCCTACTGGCCGTTAGATATAAGAAAGACCCAATCATACCTCTATACCTTGATATATCAATTGATTTACCAGTTTCGTCTTTATCAACATACATTCCGGATCCCATGGGAGTCGCACTTTCTTTGCTGCTGTCCATCTCAATTTTTTTTAATAATTCTTTACAATATTTTGTCTGATGAATAAATATACCGTTCTTAAGTTGCTTGATTTGAAGTCCTAGGAAATAATTTAATTTTCCTATCATGGACATTTCAAATTCTCCTTGCATCATTAATGAGAATTCTTCACATATTTCATTTTTGGTTGATCCAAATATGATATCAGCTACGTAGACTTGAACAAGTAAAGTATGATTATTTGTTCTTTTAATGAATAAGGTTTTATCAACTTTACCTTTTTAAAATCCATGTTCACATAAGAACTTACTCAACCTTTCATACCAAGCTCTTGGAGCTTGTTTCAAACCATAAAGCGCCTTCTTTAATTTGAAGACATGTGAAGGATTTTTGAAGTCTTCAAAGCCAAGTGGCTATTTGACGTAGACTTCCTCATTGATATAGCCATTTAGGAACGCACTCTTGACATCCATTTGAAATAGTTCAAAATCCATAGAGCAAGCATAAGCAAGTAGTAGTCGGATTGCTTCTAATCTTGCTACTAGAGCAAATGTTTCATCAAAATCAATCCCTTCTTCTTGATTGTATCCTTGTGTGACCAATCTTGCCTTGTTTCGGATAACTATTCCATTTTCATCTAATTTGTTCTTAAACACCCATTTGGTACCAATGATGTGTTTATTTCCTGGATTTGGAACAAGTTCCCAAACTTTGTTTCTTTCAAACTGATTTAGTTCTTCGTGCATGACAAGTATCCATTGATCAACTTTGAGGGCTTCACCTATTTTGGAGGGTTCTATTTGAGAAACAAATGCCATATTTAAACAAGCATCTTTGAGATTTAGCCTTGTAGTGACTCCTTTGTTGATATCACCTATTATGTTGTCAATCGGATGATCACGATGGGTTTTCCATTCTTGAGTTGTTTGATCAACTTGATTTTCTTTGATTGTCTCATCATCATCATCGTAAATAATTTTATCCTCTTTCGAGGGGTTAGATTCATCAAAAGATACATGTATAGATTCTTCAACTAAAAGATACATGTATAGATTCATCAAAAGATACATGTATAGATTCATCAAAAGTTCTTTTATTAAAAATTCTAAATGCTTTACTAGTTAAGGAATAACCAATAAAAATACCTTCATCAAATTTGCCGAGATTATCCTTACCATTATTTAACACAAAGCATTTGCATCCAATTATGTGAAAGTGAGAGATATTCGGTTTTCTTCCTTTATAAAGTTTATATGGAGTTTTCTTCAGCATTGGCCGGATTATGACTCGGTTGGATACGTAACAAGCTGTACTTACAGCATCTGCCCAAAAGTATTTTGGTAGACTTGACTCACTTAGCATAGTTCTTGCAAGTTCTACCAATGATCTATTCTTTCTCTCAACAACTCCATTTTGTTGAGGTGTTCTTGGTGCAGAAAAATTATGGAAGATTCCATTTTCTTCGCAGTATTCTACAAAAGAGGCATTTTGAAATTCTTCTCCATGATCACTTCTAATTGATACAATTTTGGTTGCTTGTTCATTTTGGACTAGTTTGGCATATTTCTTAAAAGCTTTAAAAGCTTCATTTTTATTTGCCAAAAATAAGGTCCATGTGAACCTTGAAAAATCATCAACTATTACTAGTCCTTATGAATTTCCACCAATACTTTTAGTTCTTGATGGTCCAAACAAGTCCATATGTATTAATTGAAGTGGTCTTGAAGTTGATATAATATTTTTGGGTTTAAAGGAAACTTTAGTTTGTTTACCTTTTTGACAAGCGTCACATAATTTATCCTTAATGAATTTCATTTTTGGTAAGCCTACAACAAGTTCACGCTTGACTAACTTGTTTAAGTGATCCATATGGATATGTGCAAATCTTTTATGCCATAGCCAAACATCATTGTTGTCACTTACCATAAGACATTTCATTTTTAAGGATAAATCATCAAGATTAATTGTAAAAATATTTTTGAAACGCTTACCAATAAACTGAATTTCATTTGTTACCTCATTTTGGATAATACAATCATCTTTGTTGAAAGTGATTTTGTAACCTTTGTCACAAAGTTGGCTTATGCTTATGAGATTGTGTTTTAACCCTTCAACATAGAGGACATCTTCAATTGAAGGAGATGGAGCAATGCCAACCTTTCCAATGCCCAAAATTTTTCCTTTGTTGTTATCTCCATAGATCACATAACCTTTTGACTCAAGAGTTAGTGCTGAAAATTTTGTTTTGTCACCGGTCATGTGCTTTGAACATCCACTATCTAAGTACCACATATTTGATGTACTTTGTGTGTATTCCTACAAAACAAGATTTATAGTTTATTAGGTACGCAAAGTGTTTTGGGTCCTTGAAGATTAGTACCTTTCTTGACCCACACATAATGCCCTTGTGGAACACCAACGTTCCTAAAATGACAAGCATTAGGTGTGTGGCCATTAAGACCATAATAGAAACATGTTGTAATCCTTTTAGGAAAACATGGTTTCTTTTGAATAGTACTCTTTTTAGAATAATGATGATTCTTTTGAATAGCTATTTCTTTCTCATTTTTGGATTGATTACTTGCTATAACAAAGATAGTTTTACTAGTACTTGGTTTATCAAATTTTGAGTAACCAAGTCCACTTTTATCGTTTGAATATCTTTGCATGTTAAGTAAATTTTCCAATCCAATTTGTCCTTTTTCGTATCTTTCGATAACTATATTCATTTGGACAATTTTAAATGAGAGAGAATCACATTTATTGCATGTAGAATTCTGTTTTTGTTTTTCAAAATCTTGTTGCATAGTGTTCGATCTTTTCATTTAGAGATAAAATTTGATTCTTTTGATTCGACACTATTTTGTACAAATTTCTACATTCTATAAGTAGTTCTCTAATAGCTTGTTGTGCATCACTATCTTCAACACATGAATCATCATTATAACAAGTATTTTTGCTACTAACCTCTTCTTCGTCATCAGAATGGTGAGATGCCATCAAGGCAACATTTGCGCACTCGTCATTTTCTGAATTTGAAGATGAACTTACTTCATTATCTTCCCATGCTATGTATGCCTTTTTGAACTCATTCCTTCTGTTAGCATTCTTCTTGATAAGGTTAGGACATTATGCTTTCATGTGTCCTTGTTTTCCACATTCAAAGCAAGTAAAATTTTGATTTGTAGTGGAACCATCTTTCTTTATGTAGTTTTTCTTTTTCTTGAACGTTCTATCTTTTTGAAGAAATTACCGAATTTTTTTACAAGAAAAGTGATATTTTTCTCTTCATCTGAGTTTTCTTCATTCAATAAATCTTTTGATTCTATTCTTAATGCAATATTCTTTTTTTTTTCTTTTCTAAACTCTCATTCTTTTCCAATCTTTCTAATTCTATTTCATGCTCTTGTAACTTTCCGAAAAGTGCTGAGAGTGACATTTTAGATAAACTTTTCTTTTCAGAAATTGCTGTCACTTTAGGCTGCCATGCTCTAGTTAATGATCTCAGAACCTTTAGGTTCAATTCATCATTAGTAAAACTTTTGCCAAGTGCTGTCAAGTGATTTGTTAAGTGAGAGAATCGTTTCTACATATCTAGAATTGCTTCTCCTGGTTGCATTCGAAACATTTTGTATTCTTGAGACAAAGTGTTTAGTTTTGAACGTTTTACCTCAATTATTCCTTTGTGGGTTACTTCAAGAGTATCCCATATTTCTTTTGCTATTTTGCAGTGGGATATACGAAAGAATTCGTCCATTCCTAATGCTGATTGTAACATATTTTTGGCTTTCTTGTCGAACAATACTTTTCTCTTTTCATCGTATGTCCATGAGGCTTTTATTTTTATTTCTTCTTTATTGTTGATGATTGTTGTTGGAATATATGGACCGTTTTCTACAACCTCCCATATGTCATATCCTTGAGCCTCAAGGTATGCTTGCATACGTATTTTCCAAAAATCATAATGTTCACCGACAAAGCAAGGTGGTTTGTTACTGCTACCACCATCTCTAAAAACAGGTTGTGCAGAAGCCATGAATCGAGGAGCAAATTACCAAAACCTGCTATGATGTCAATTGTAAGAACATAGGTGCTCCTAAGATGGGGGGTGAATTAGGTGTTAGACGATTTTTCTGTTTTTAGAGTTTTGTGAGATTGTACAAGTGACTGTTTTGAGTTTATGAAAGCTTTGTAAAATACTGAAAATAAATCACACAGAAATTTATCCTGGTTCCCCTTATAACCAAGGGTACATCCAGTCCTCTTGCACACCACGAGATTTTCCACTAATTGTTCAAATAAGTTACAAGTCTAACACTAAGACTTCAGTTACAAATTCTTTAACACTTAGTCGAAGATAGTACACCACTATCTCAGTTAACAATACTTGAAGAATCTACACTAAGTTCTTCAAGTGATACAATAACTTTAATTGATTTTGTAATGATGTTTTTAACTAAGAACTAGGTTATAACACTAAGTATTTGATACTTAATAAAGTCACTTCCATGTACAACTGAGAACCTTTTTTAATGATATGAAAATGAAAAGCATGTACTTGAAAATATGAAACTTAAGCTTTTGAAGTGTTTGATATTTCAGAAAATTTATTATAAGATTAGTAAGTCAAAAGTTGTAAGTAAGAACTGAAGCTATGAAGTATTTATACTCCATAGGTAACACTTCAGATCAGTGGCAATTGTTCCCATAAGTTTTGATGAACTTATGCAATGTTCCAAAACTGAAAAATTGCATTGTTTCGAAGTTGTATTCGAATACAGCCTTAGT
Organism: Cicer cuneatum; assembly: GCA_037974295.1. Lineage (NCBI taxonomy): Eukaryota > Viridiplantae > Streptophyta > Magnoliopsida > Fabales > Fabaceae > Cicer > Cicer cuneatum. The sequence goes on along the minus strand of JBBPBO010001984.1, from coordinate 64,181,187 downwards.
GTATTCAAATACACTTCTATAACGTTCAGTTTTTATTTAAAATTTGAACTTCGTATTCGAATACGATACCTCGTAGTCGAATACAAGTATGAGATTTTTGCCACTGACTTGAGTTGTATTCGAATACGCGAAGCTGTAGTCGAATACAAAAGTTCAATTTTAGCAACTGACTTGCAATCTGTATTCGGCTACGACACTTTGTATTCGAATACAGATCTTTAGTTTTAGCTACTGACTTGCAATCTATATTCGGCTACGACACTTCGTATTCGAATACAGATCTTTAGTTTTAGCTACTGACTTGCAATTTGTATTCGGCTACGACACCGTATTCGAATACAGATTTTCAGTTTTTGTAAAAACTTTATTTTCAAACATATGTTTATGTATTTAAATACTTTTAGAAAATATTTTAATGCATATGCTAACAAGAGGGTTGTCATAATATTGTATTTGAATTGTATTGTGATTTAATATTAAATACCTTAAGTCCTAAGTTACCTAATATGAATATGAAGGATGAGTTGAATTAATATCCTTTTGCTTTTTTATCAATGAACTTTTTGTTTTCATAAAAAATGTAGATCTGTATTCTTTTTCAATATCGTGTCTTCAAATTAAAGAGTTTTGGTTGTTTATTTGTACCTTATATTACTTGATCAAGATTTGATAGTTTTCATACTTACATGTCAACTCTTTTATGCCAAATTCATTTATTCTTTAAAACAAGGATAACCGATAGTTCATAAAATTTGTTTTCTTAATCTAGAGAAAAGTATATTTCCTAAATATGTTTATCTTGCTTTACACATGTTAGTTTTAAAGATAACTTTAAAAACATTGTCACAAAGTTGACTTAAGATGAGTAAGTTATGTTTTAAATCTTTAATTCATATATCAAACATCTTCAATCTTGGCAAATTATTTTTACATGTAATACATATCTCTTTATTTTGTGTTTTGTCATTGTTTTCAAAGGTTACTAATCTTCGCTTCATTCTCTCAAATGAGAAAAAATATTGTATATCTCAACTCATTTGTCTTGAACAACCATTGTCCAAGAAAAGTTTTTTTCTTAATTGTTAGAAGACATTTTCTCTTCAATTTCTGAATTTGCTACTAAGAACATGTATGCTTTGTTAAAACCCCAAATCTGTGTTGTTATTGACACACAAATTGATACTCCTAGTCTTGAAAAACCTATAGACATCTTAACAAACAAAAAGTTAAATAATTTCTAAATAATTTTTACTTTTAAAAATATAATATTTTTCAAAATTTCGATAAAATATCATTTGTAATTTTAACGTTTTCAAATATAAAAATCTTGTTTGAAACATAAAATCTAGTCGGCGTCTCAAGAAGACAATTCTAAAAGTTTTATACATCCAAAAAACATTCTAAAAATTATCATTTTTATGTAGTTGAGGTAAAACAGAAGTTTTCGAATAAAAAGACCACTTTTCTTTAATTATATATTTTAAGTAATAAAATCACTTTCATTTTAAGAAACGGAAAAAAAACTTGTGAACATCCTACACTATTATTATGTTACGCTATACTGGATAATTTTTATACAACCATGACTTCTTTAATTTTTTTTACTATCTATTCTCTCGGATTACCATGAATCTTCTTGATTGTAGAAGAAATGAGTGGTTGCTGTCTTTGCACACTTAGACTCTATATTTTGTAGTTGCTATAATTGCATGAATGGATAATTATAGGGTAAGAAAATGTATTATTTAAGCATGTATCCCCTCCTAAAACAATTTGAGTAGTGATTGATTAAATTATCACCATCTTCATATTCCTTTTATTGAATCAAATAAAAGGAATATAACAATGTCAAAGGCTATATTGAGTGTCTTCCTTAGTGCTCTTTTGATTTGTTCAATTTTTACTCAAGAGGTGGATGCCAAAACTATTGGTTATGGGGCAATGCGAGATAACACAATCACATGCAGCAAAAAACACCCCGAAGCATGCAAAAAAGTTCCGGCTAACCCTTATACAAGAGGTTGTGAGAAAATAAAGAGATGCCGCGGTGGAATGAATGAAGCTAAAGAAAACGAGGAGGAAGATGATAAACAATAATTAAAAAATAGTGATTTTTTGACATAAAAGATATTTCTTTCGAGATAAAATATAAACAAAAATGGTGACTGAAAAGTGATGTATATGATTTTAATTTAAAATGAAATACATCAATATTTTTTATTATCATTTTTTTTTATATTTCATTTCAGAGTTGTACATGATTTATTATGTATGATGATTACACACATATATATATATATATTAAGTTCATCTAAAATGAACAAATCGCATGCATAATAAACAGTGATGATATCTTGACATATATATTCACTGTTGATTTTAATTTTAATTTATTTTAAAAGAACTAATATTCTCAATTCTTTTAATTTTTTACTGATTAAGATTTGGATACTTTGAATAGTCCAAAATCAACTTCAATATTATGAGTACATTTTGTACTTATTTGATATCAATATATAATAAATCAGTGAGAATATGTTTTTTCAAATGTGAACATTGAGTGCATTTGGTTATTTTTTGGTTGAGTTTTTTTTATTAAGTTTTTTTATTTCACTAACACCGCATGTATACATTTAACAGGTTAATTATAATGACAATAGATATCTGTGAGTGTGCACGTGTCGAGATGGTTAGTTATTATTGTTTCGAGTTTTAAAAAAAAAATAGTTTAAAAATAATTTATGTCATGCAAGCATTAATGCAAACATTCTTTTTTTAAAATAAATAATTAAATAATTTTTAAATTTCCTTATACTAACAAAATAATTCACCACCTTATAAACATCCTTTCACAAAATTGAGTATTCCTTTGGGCACACCTCTTCACAAAATTTAGTAATTCCTCTTATGTGGGACTTTCTTATTTATCAATTCACATACTAGCTCAACCTATCATCATTCCCAACAGTTACTATATCAAGATAGTAATTAGTATACAAAAATTCATATAACTTATTTAATTGTAAAATTCAGTAAAAAAAGTTAAATGTAATTGATATAAATGTCACAAATAATCTTCGATGTCTTTCAAGCAATGGAAAAAATTAATAAATGAATTACTTTTCTATTGATATAGTTGTTGTATAATATGTGTTGCAATCACTATTAATCATTAATGTTATGTATGTGTCATGTTCAAGTTCTGTAACAAGTTCTAAAAAAATTTAAATCAAGAAATAACTTTGTTTTTCTTTTTCATAATTGGAATTCTAAGGATTTGAAGAATCCTAAAACTTATTTTGGTTTTTTTTTTTATTTTTAACAAAGAACTATTTTAAAAATAAAATTATTAATAAAAATAGACAAAAAAAAAGAAAAAAAAAAGATAAAGGAGGTCCTGTTGTGTATTTTTAAAGATAAATGATTTAACTGAGAAAAAGATAAATGACAAATTGGTCAATAAAAAATATTTAAAAAATACTATTCTCTTTGCTCTTAAAAGACATTTGAATTATAATTTGATCAAATTGATCAAAATTATAAGTTAAATATCTCTCATAAAATTGTCTAGAAGAAGTAAATTATTATATAAATTACAAAAACAATTATACCATAATTACAAAACAAACTAAATTTTTTAACCGAAATTTCAAATGTGTGGATTTTGAGTTTCATCTAGAGATATCAAAGCTAATGATCTGATGATTCCAAAAATTTAACCAAAACTATTTAAAATGGTTTGATATTTTTTTATGGGTTCGAGTCTAAATTGAACCGAACCAATAAATTCAACATATATTTATTTGAGTCCAATATTTAAATCAAATCATTATCTTTTATCCATACTATGTCAATCTAATATTTATGTTCAATTTCTTCCTTTGGTTACAACCAAATAAAGTAAAGGACGATATATCATAATTTTGTCTAAAATTTAAACTTAAATGCATAATATAAGTAAAATCAAGGTCCATTAAAGCGTCCAAATGGTCGTATTTTTATTTGGGTATCTAAGTGAGTACCACAATTACACATTTTTCCTTTATATTTTTTTAATTATAATACTTAATAAACAACTAATGTTAATTAGAGTCACTCTCCTCTTAATAGCTACCCTTTTTTCATCGTGAATGAGGTACCTAATAGGTGGTGCTTCCTATTAGCTAGGTAATTATAAAAAACTCTTGTTGAAATGTATATTTGATTATTTGTGTGTCTTTTAAATATCTATATATTATGTAAGAGACATTTATAAAAAAATAAAATGTATAGATAAACTATAAATTAATTAGGAAATAATTATTAGTTTCGTAAATAAATTATACATTGTTGAGGATGTTTTATGGTAAAATATAATTTCAATATGTGTATGATACACTAATTATAATTATCAATACAAATCACACATAAGATGAATGTTTGTTATAATAAATTATTGAAAAGACGATTTATCTCAGGTCAATTAGTTTAATGATACATGTATAATTCATTAGTATTGTATCTCTTAAATACTTATTTGATAAAAATGCAAGAAAAATTATACTACATTCAATATAATTTAATTTACAAACTATACACACACACAAATATTTGTCCCATATCAATTACTTCAAATATGGTATTTCACTAATCAATTAAGTAAGAGAAATGTTTTTATTATTATTTTTAGTGTGTATTTTTTTATAGATAAAAATATACATAAAATTATCGTACTTATTATAATTTATTGTACAAATCATACACATGACAAATAATATCCACTAATCATTTAGCTAAATGGTGATCATTCGCAAATCAATTAATTAATAGAGAAATATGTCTTTGATTATTTTTGTGTGTCTCTTGAATATTTTTATATACAAAGATAAAGAAAAGTGTAATACACTAATTATAATTTACGGTATAAATCATACGCGAGACAAATGTTTGTCATTGATAAATTAGCTAAAAGATGACCATTTACTAATCAATTAATTAAGAGAGAAACATATTTTTTGATAATTTGTGTATTTTGGTATATAGTTTTCAAAATAGAGTATGATAATTTTTTTTAAATTGGGTTATTAATAAAAACCTAAACGATACACATATCCACTGTTTTGATGAAGATCTTTTTATGGTAAAATATAACTTCAATAAGTGTATGATACACTAACTATAATTTACTATACAAATTACACAAGATGAATATTTGTCATAGTAAATTATTTAAAAGATGATTTATATATCATGGGTCAATTAGTTAAAAGATAAATGTGTAATTAATTATTATTACCTCTCTTGTATATTTATTTGACAGAGGTGTGAAAAGGTTATAATTGACTAATTATTATTTATTGCATAAACATACATGAGATAAATATTTGTCGCATATTAGTTAGTTAAAATATGACCCTTCATAGATTAATTAATTAAAGGAGAAATGTATATTTGATTATTAGTATGTCTCTCAAATAACTTATTGACAAAAGTGTAAAAAAAATTAAAATAATGCATTACCTAAAATTTACTGTACAAACTATACACGAGACTAAAATTTATCACATACTATTTGATTAAAAGATGATCATTGACGAAAAAGTATCGTAGGTCTAGTGTTTCAATTGCACCACGTTTCATATTTGACTTTAATATTCACATGAACAACCACGACATGTCATCGACATATATAGACAAAAATATTTGAGCTGATGATCTTTTCCTTGTCTTGGCGTTCCTTTTATAGGCATTCTGAACGGTTGTGCCAACTCATATAGCCGTTTGGAAACAGGATATAAAGTCTATGAGTTAATAGGCATGTAACACAAATAAACGAAGATTGTTCCTGCTGAGTTTCAGAACATTCTTCGTTTTCTGTTTTGGCAATTTTCTAGTTTCTGTTAGTTTTGAAATCTGTTTGTGATCCAGTCATTCTTGCATATGTATTAGTGATGTAGTGCCTCTTTTGTTCAAGCTTGTGCTTGCTATAAATAATTCATCACTCTTAATCTTGTAACCTTATGTGTATGATAAATCTGTCCATAGGTTTCTTGCGCATTCAATTTCTGTTTGTTGCTTGTGATTTGTCATGCGTCATTTGAATTATTGCAGTTTGAAACCATATCATTCTGGATTCATTCTGTTTGTTGCTATCAGGGCAGATTTGTTTCTACTTTTTCTTCTGCTTTGATCTTGTTGTGTTTGAAACCTATCTTTGATTTAAAACACTCAAGAGCACATGTTAAATACTAATGATTTTTGGAATCATAATTTACTGATTAATTAACTTGATTTGTTTATCATCAAAACATTTAATTTTGGATTTTGTCTCAACAATCTCCCCCTTTTTGATGATGACAAAACATGTTAATTTGTTGTAATTTTGATTCTAAATACTTTGAGAGATTGCTCCCGCTCAATTTATGCTAGAGGAAAAAAGATATACCTTTACATGATGCTTTTTGACGTAGTAGATTTTTAACATTTATAGCAGATATATACCATTTTTCAGAAAAAATGCATACCAGATATTTCAAGCATATCTCACAGATATAAAGAGACACAAATTTTTTTTATCTAAATGTTCCATGCTTATAACAATGAGATAAGTCAAGATTTATAGCATATACTTAAAGCATATATATCAAGGATAAAAATATCAAGTCATAGCATATAGAGAGGCATGTTCATAAATATTACAGATTAGCAAAAGTTTAAGATAACAAAAAGGATCTTTTGAAAATTAACTATCAAATAAACTCTTCTCCTTTGTCAAATCAAAAAGTAGAGGGAGGTCAGCAGAAAAAGGATTAGAGAGAGAGGTGTAACACCCCAATTTTTATAATAAACTATTTTATTAATGAAATATAATTTTAAATAATTAAAAAATTATTTTAGAATATATGTTGATAAATTTTGTGATTAATTTTCTTTATGTGTGTGCATGTGACACCCTAAACCCCAAAACAACATAGATAGTAATTTATACTAGATTTGTTTTTGAAACAAAATTCGTAGCGGATAAAGAAAAGATGTTTCCAACAAAATAAGAATTTTTATAACTAATTTAGGATATCACGTTCTTCTAAATACACATGTAAAAAGATCAACTTTGTTCCTAAATTAAAATAGTACAATACCAACAAACTTGACTTAGCTATAATTTTTTTAATTTAATTTCAAAAACTAACTAGTACTTATAAGATTTTTCATACCAAAAAGTCGTTTCTAATAAAAAGTAAAAGTAAAATACAATTTACAACTCTTATTCCCGGTATCACCTATCAGAGCGGAGTTTCTCCCAAACTTGAACTTCAACACTCATTAACCTGTAATAACTGCGATTTCGCAAACGCGGGGCCAAGCCAGTCGAACACAAACAACGAAGGAGGTGAGTTTCGAGATCATGCTTATAGTATAATATAAGTAAGAAGAACACACAATTGATCATAACAAACCGTATCATTATATAAACATTCTTCAAGAAAAAAAAATATCACATTATAAACTCAAGATCACTCAAGAGAAATCAATACATTTCACTATAACGTCAAATCATTTGAGAGAAGTTATTATCGCGATACAATATTAATCACAACAAAACAAGCACAAGGAGACACAATGCTATGCATGAGCGTAGACTCAACTTCACAATGTGGTACCATTCTAACTCTGAAGTACTTGGTTAGGAGGCTTGATACTATGCCACCATCCCGGTGGACGGACAATTCAAATTGGTCCTGTACTCATAGATCCCCTCAACTCAACCCGAGACACATATACGGGATAGTCGAGGTAAACGTGTGTTGCGTGGTAGCTCCCGACATTTGGAGTGCTATCTCCAAGTCACCTAAGAATTCCCCACCCGAATACCTCCAAGGTCTAACAATCTTGCCTTAAGGCTCAATAGTAGACTGCCACGATCAGGCTCAATTCAGTTGTACTTCCCCGGAATCACTATGCTTGTCAGGCCCTACCTATATGATGACAAAAGAATCTTTACTTCAAAAATTCTCAATATGTATTTTCTCCCCTCGTTGGCCTATGATACTCCATTAAGACCATCATCTCAAACACAAATTAGAATCATCACTATTTCATTCATTATGGGGTTACTTCAGTATCCTCATCACAAGTTTATAACATCACTATTATTAATCATACATCATCATCATCACATAAACTCATCACAATGTATCCATATTTTATTATCACATCACAAAAACTCCTCTAATCAAACATACATAAAATTCATTCGACATCCAATATCACAATAATATCAAATATCACACATTTAACAAAAATAAATCAAACATAACGATAATATCAAATACTACACATTTAACAAAATTAATTCAATCAACACTTTATAGATATTTTTATTCCAAATTTTAATCTCACGGTTTCCATATTTTCACATTAATCAATTTATCACTCAAAGGGCTATTGCCGTACGTAGCAAGCCCCGGATGAATCGTTGGGAAATACGATTTTCTCGTTCATCTCACAATATATTATACTCATGAATTCAAATGCTCTCTCACCCCTTATCTTACTTAGACGCTTTCTCTAATCACATAAATCAATGGAAGTTTTCCACAGCAACCGTAGATCGACAACGTACAGCGAGCGAATCCAAATAAACGGGGAGTTCACAAAATCGCTGAGACGTGACTGATAAATTATATGGAGCATAAAAATCGATGTTAAATAATTAATAATAATTTTTGGAGCAAAAATAGAGTTAAAACGACGAGAGAAAAAACTGCAGAAAAAGTCTTATCGACTCGTCGGAGCGTTGGAAGGGTTCGACGTCAACTTCACCGAAAAATGCAAATGAGTAGTGCTTCTTGGAGGTTTCGACGAGAGGAATCCAAAAACGATGTGAGTTTTTTGATATGACAAACGTGGTGATCGGAATCTCCAAAAAGAGCTCGCCCAAGGAAAGTAACACAGCTGTTTCTGATGAAATGGGGCCACGATCGATAAAATTGATGCTTAAAATGAATTCAGTGGCCGATTTTGTGTCGGATTGAAGTTGGGATCGGTTCAAATGGCAAGGAGTTGGTGGGATGAATTTGAGAGGAAGAGGATGTTATGCGTTTTTTATCTGCTCTGTTGCTTTCGTTCTTTTCTTTTTTTTTTTATAATTATTTTTTTTTTGTTATTATGATTTAATTAGGTTTACTTTTTTTAAAAAACACAATTTAATTCATAAAATATTACTACTATTTTAAAACTAATAGTATATAAAATAAAATAATTAAAATAATTAATCTCTTATAATATATTAATAATCAAAACTCTCATATTTAAATTAATCTTTAAAATTATACTTATTTTTCCAAATACTCACATTAAATTACTATCATCGTTAAAAAAAATATATAAAATAATAAAATATAATATTTGTTATTTATATTACTCATTTAGTCCAATATGTATAAAAGTAGCACATCATCTAAAGCACCCATATAACAAAAATTAATCACACAGTTTATTAACATGTATTCTAAAATAATTTTAACATCAAATTAATTATTTAAAATCATATTTCATTAATAAAATAGTTTATTATAAAATTTGAGGTGTTACAGTGCACATATCTATATTTTAGTTATTTCTAAGTATCTCTTATTTTAATTATTTGTTTTGTAAATAATTATCTTGGAATAATAGTAATATCAATATTAATTTTATTTATTTTTATATAGTTGCTATAGTATGATGATTTTATACATATTTATTGTGATTTAGTAATTAATATAAATTGTTGATATTGTATTTATTTATTTTTTTAATTTTGGCTACTCTAGAAAGATGATATATTTTTATGTGATCATTTTAAAAAAATATTATAGTAATAATTATAGTTATTATTTTGAATATGAGAATTTTGGTTAAAATTATATTTATCTATGTTAAGGAAAAATAATATTATGTCAAAATGATTATTTTGGAGAAAAAATTTCTAACTTAGATGACTAAAATAAATTATTTGGTTACTTTTAGAAATACTAGATAATGGACTTTGGACCAAACAACTATTTACACCCCTATTTTTCACTTATGCATATTAATTTGGGCTATTATCATTGCGGAATTGGATTTTTCTTTCTAGCACATGCGAGTTGCTCTTTACACCCTTATTTCTGCCTCAGACTGGACTCTCTTATATTGGGTCTTACAGAGTATTTTACTTCTGCACCTGTACACTATTATCTACAACCCTTGAATCTGTAATTAAAAAAATAAAACAGAAGGCAAGCGCTGCCATGCATCAACACCCTCTTCCTCTCAAATTCATCCCATCAATTCCTTGTTATTTAAATCGATCTCAACTTCTATCCCATACAAAATCGGCAACTGAATCCATTTTTGGCATTAATTTTATCGACCGTGGCTTTGTTTCATTAGAAACAGCTGCTCTATTTTTCTTGGGCGAGCTGATTTTGGCTGATTCCGATCAACACGTTTGTCGTATCAAAACACTGACATCGTTTTTGGATTCCTCTCGTCGAAACCTTCAAGAAACATTACTCATTTGCATTTTTCAGTGAAGTTGACGTTGGACCCTTCCGACGATCCGACGAGTCGGTGAGACTTTTTCTGCAGTTTTTTCTCGTCGTTTTAACTCTATTTTTGCTCCAAAAATTATTATTAATTATTTAACATTGATTTTTATGCTCAGTCACGTCTCAGAGATTTTGTGAACTCGACGTTTATTTGGATTCGCTCGCTGTATGTCGTCGATCTACGGTTGCCGTCGAAAACTTCCATTGATTTATGTGATTATAGAAAGCGTCTAAGTAAGGTAAGGGGTGAGAGAGCGTTTGAATTCCTGAGTATAATATATTGTGAGATGAATGGGAAAACCGTATTTCCCAACGATTCATCCGGGGCTTGCTAAGTACGGCAGTAGCCATTTGAGTGATAAATTGATTAATGTGAAAATATGGAAATTGTGATATTAAAATTTAGAATAAAAATATTTATAAAGTGTTGATTGATTTAATTTTTTTAAACGTGTGGTATTTGATATTATGGTGATGTTTGATTTATTTTCGTTAAATGTGTGATATTTGATATTATTTTGATATTGGATGTCAAATAAATTTTATTTATGTTTGATTAGATGAGTTTTTGTGATGTGATAATAAAAGATGGATACATGTGATGAGTTTATGTGATGATGATGATGTATGATTGATAATTGTGATGTTATAAATTTATGATGAGTTTATGTGATGAGATATGATTAATGATAGTGATGTTATAAACTTGTGATGAGGATACTAAAATAAACCCATAATTGATGAAATAGTGATGATTTCAATTTGTGTTTGAAATGATGGTCTTAATGGAGTATCATAGGCCAACGAGGGGAGAAAATAAATATTGAGAATTTTTGAAGTGGAGATTATTTTGTCATCAATATAGGTAGGGCCTGACAAGCCTAGTGATTCTGGGGAAGTACAACTGAATTGAGCCTGATCATGGCAGTCTACTATTGAGCCTTAAGGCAAGATTGTTAGACTTTGGAGGTATTCAGGTGGGGAATTCCTAGGTGAGTTGGAGGTAGCACTCCAAATGTCGGGAGCTACCCCACAACACAGGTTTACCTCCACTATCGCGTATATATGTGTCTCAAGTTGAGTTGAGGGGATCTACGAGGACAGGGCCAATTTGAATTGTCTGTCCACCGGGATGGTGGTATAGTATCAAGCCTCTTAACCAAGTACTTCAGAGTTAGAATGGTACCACATTGTGAAGTAAAGTCTAAGCTCATGCATAACATTCCATCTTCTTGTGATTGTTTTGTTGTGATTAATATATATCGTGTGCGATAATAATTTCTCTTAGATGATTTGATGTTATAGTGAAATATATTGATTTCTCTTTAGTGATTTTGACTTCATAATGTGATGTTTCTTTTCTTGAAGAATGTTTGTATAATGATATAGTTTATTATGATTAATTGCGTGTTCTTCTTACTTATATTATACTATAAGCATGATCTCGAAACTCACCTCCTTCGTTGTTTGTGTTCGACTGGCTTGGCCCCGCGTTTGCGAAATCGCAGTTATTACAGGTTAATGAGTGTTGAAGTTCAAGTTTGGGAGAAACTCCGCTCTGATAGGTGATACCGGGAATAAGAGTTGTAAATTGTATTTTACTTTTACTTTTTTTAGAAACGACTTTTTGGTATGAAAATCTTATAAGTACTAGTTAGTTTTTGAAATTAAATAAAAAAAATCATAGCTAAGTCAAGTTTGTTGGTATTGTAATATTTTAATTGAGGAACAAAGTTGAATTTTTACATGTATATTTAGAGGAACGTGATATCCTAAATTAGTTATAAAAATTCTTATTTTGTTGGAAACTTATTTTCTTTATCCGCTGTGAATTTTGTTTTAAAAAAAAATTCTAGTATAAATTTTTATATATGTTGTTTTGGGGTTTAGGGTATCACAACAGGGATGGTGAGGATCCTTCAAAGGAGGAGGATTGCTTAGGGAGGTCCGGGAATGTTAGAGGAAGATGATGCACAGGTGGTTCGAGGCCCAATTTTGGTGCCAGCTGAGTTGTAATCTAGTTCCGTAAGAGTGCGTTCTCCTTGTCCTGATGAATATGCCTATTAAGAATTATCTGAAGAACATCAAAGATCTTATCTATGTGGGATGCATTCTTCACACTCTTGGATTTCTTTGAGGGACGTTGTTCATCATTCTCATTCGATGCATGGGACATAATAGCAGGAGTAGTACAAAAGGTAGACAAAGTTGCAAAGTTTGAGCTAACAGTTTGAAGTGTACCTGCAGAGAATTGCTCGGGAGGAACAGATGGACCAGGAGTGTCTCTGTCAGGAAAATTTAAAAACTTACTTATGCCAAATAGAGATGAATTTGTTTTTTGAGAAGACAAGAAGGCATGAGACATGATGGTTAGGTGTTGTTGATGAAGGGGATTGCACAAATGACTTTGGAGCGATGATGTCATAAGTGAGTGGTGAGTAGCAGGAATGGTAGAAGGAATCACAACTAGAAATGATCCTGAGGGATGAGTAGAGAGAAAAGTGTTATTTGGATTTTGTGGAGGGGGATATGAATGGATGGTAGGCACAACAGGTTTTACATGAACAAGTTTTCGAGAGAAGCGTTTTCTTTTGGCTGAGATAGGGGGAAATATGTTGGGTTGGCTTTGAGAGCAGCTTGTTCGCGTTTCATATGAGAAATATTCTTGGAAAAGAATTTTAATAGTTTGATGCTAGATGTTTCAGTTATCAAAGGAATATTAAAGTATCTGAAAATTTTGGAAATAACCATTGAAGGTGCAAACACGAGAAGGGGAGGTTGAATTGTGTTTGCAAAACTTGAATTCTTTTTATGTTTTGTTGAATTGATGCAAATTATTTGATGAATAATTAATCAAATTTAGCAGCGGATAATCACAACATAAGAACACAACAATTTATCCTGGTTCACCTTTAACTAGGCTACGTCCAGTCCCTTCCTTCAGAAGGCCTTTTTCTCTAATTCAAACTCCTTTGAATTACAACACCACTGACCCTTCAAGCCAGTCTTCTCAAACAGCCTGACAACCCTAGACTTTTGAGGAACAACAACACCTTGACTATATCAGCCAAGTCTTCTCAAACAGTCTGAGAACCCCAGACTTTTGAGGAACAACAACACCTTGACTATACCAGCCAAGTCTTCTCAAACAGTCTGACAACCCCAGACTTTTGAGGAACTTCACAACCTTAAACCTACATGCTATGTCTTTTTCTAACAACCTGACAACCCTAGATTTTAGAAGAAACTTCAACACTATAGGATTTTATACAAGGGATTGAAATTAGAACTGAGTAATTACTTTTGGAAAGTTGATACTCACAATAAGCTTAAAGTGAACTAGAGTGTTTGCTTTGAAAATTTATGATGACGATCTGCTTCACACTTTAAGAAAAGAACACTTAGAAAATATTTATCTTTTAAGCAAGTGTTTCTCTCCTTTGAACTCTTTGAATACTTAGGAATTTTTTGCTCGAGTTCTTCTATTTTTCGATACTTTATTCTTCAGCATTAAGCCTCTATTTATAGTTGAAATTAGGGCTTCACTTTGATCTGATGCTTTACTTCTAGAGTTTATTTCGATTAATTATGTTTTGAGAATATTCTGAAGTATTTTTCTCAGATTCTGTTTCTGGAGTCTTTTGCTCCGATTCTTTTTTGAGCATTTTACTCAGATTTTGTTTTGAGCATACTTTTAGCTAGATTATGTTTCTTGAGTCTTTTACTCCAATTATGTTTTGAGCATTTTTCTCAAATTCTGTTTTGAGCATTTTCGTCTCTAATGAGATCCTCTTACGATATCCTCTGACAGGTTCCTCTGATGATACCCTCTGATGACCATCGGCTGGTAATCATCCTCTAATGATATTGTGACACCCTAAATCCCAAATTTATTAAAAAAAAATTTCTTTTAAATTTTAATTTAAAAATAATAGAATATAAATAAATAAATAAATAAAACTTTTGAACGATTTCTTTAAGGCAAAAGTATCACTTAATCATGGACAAGTCATATTAATCCAAAGTTTCCATCAACTTAACAATTCGATGGTCATAAGAGTGATCAAATTAAATTCTTTTTGAAGCACACGTACATAAGTTACTGATAATTATAAATGTAGTCCTAACCCGATGTCACTATCAGAGCAAAATTTCCCAAAATTACATATGTTCAAATATGAAATTAACAGAAGGAAGATGATAAAAGTCTTCAAGATGAGACGGCTTCCTACACTCTGAGAGTATTAATCTTCACTTGTAGCTTATAGCTCGTCTGCGTCCATCGCAAACGCCAAACACAAACAACAAGGGGTGAGTATCGAAATTATGTAATAGTATAATGTAAACGAGAAGAACACGTAAGTAATCAAATTAACACAAACCTGAGAGACATTCCAGAACATAATATCAAGGTTAATCTAATTCAATCACAATAAAACAGTTACAGGGAGAAAATGTTATGCATGTCCTATACTCTATACTTCTTCATCACTTGGTACCATTCTACTCTGAAGTACTTGGTTAGGAGGCCTGATATTATGCCACTACAAGAGTGGACGGACAATTCATGAATGGCCAAGTTCTCATAGATCCCCTCAACTCAACCCGAGACACATATACGCGTCGGTCGGGGTACTCTTGTTTTGCACGGTAGCTTCCGGCCTTAGGGAATAACCCACTAATCCACTTAGGACTTCCCAACTAGATGTACCCCCATGGTCTATCAGTCTTACTTTACGGTTCAACTGTAGCCCTCCACGATCAAGCTCATTCAGTTGTACTTCCCCGAATCACTAGGTTTGTCAAACTCTCCCTATATGATGACAAAATAATCCTCACTCCAAAACTACAACATCTATCTCATATGTACTGGATTATCATAACTCAATAATTTTCAGTTGTACTTCACAATATTCATCATTATATATATATATATATATATATATATATATATATATATATATATATATATATATATATATATATATATATATATATATATATATATATATTAGTCAATCACAATAAAGCCCCAATATTTGGTCTACACTACTCACAATACACAATCCAATCACATAATAAAAAAATCAAATAGGTGGGACATTCAAGTAATATCATAATTTCAATCAAGTTACAAGAACACTCAAGTACATATCATTCATACAATAACAATCAGCATAAGGTTACAAGACAACATGAAATCTTGATATACATAAATTCACAGCAATTCTATAGGTTGCTAAAATATATTTTAGTCCTCCCTATTACCATCCATATATTACTAATTAATTATTATCACTCAATAGGACTCGACCATACGTAGTAAGCCCCGAATGAATATCTGAGAATTTCAGTATTCCCATTCATCTCATGTCATTTTATACTCATAATATTGAACCTCATCTCACCCCTTACCTTGGCTGAAGATTTTTCTCAACAAAGTTCATCCGTTGATGTAATGTGTCGCGTCTTTGCCAATCACTGTCTCTAACAGCCTAGTCTTTGAAATCAATGTATGATTTTGATATTAAGAGTTGCGGCTGGATGCAACAGGGCAGTAGTCAATTCAATTTTTTTTCTTCCTAATAGAACGGGGAAACAGAGACACGGGATGCACGACCCTTATTATTATTAATATTATTATTAAATTGACTTATTATTATCAGACCTATACACTTAACCCATGACCCTTATTATTATTATTATTATTATTATTATTATTATTATTATTATTATTATTATTATTACTACTACTACAATCATAAACCCACTATACTAATGCTTAAGTTAATAGACTAATGTAGCAACACACGTTTACTTCTTATTTTCTTTTTATATAAATATATGTATATATATTTATATATTTTTTTAAAAATTGAATATTATTAATATTAATAATTTAAATAAATCATTAGGGCGAACACATAGGACAAACATGAAGGAAATTATCGCACATGTCAACATACGGATAATAATAGGTGTGCATTATATTTTATAATTAAAATATAATAATAAGAAATTGGGGTGTTACATTTTTAGTTTGGCTTGTGGCTGTTACCATTGATCTCCATATGATTGGAAGACATCTCATAATCTTTCTTACTCTATCTTGTACTTAGTATGTTTTCCCAAGAGAACGCATCTCATTCGCAATAGTTGTGAATCTTGAGTACATTTCATCAATAGTTTCTCCTTCACCCATTTCAAACAACTCAAACTTTCGTATGCCAATGTCTATTCTTGTTTTTGTGACATAGTTTGTTCCTTCATGATGAGTTTGCAATGTATCCCAAACTTTTTTTGCTATATCGCTCTCGTGCACTCTTTCACTCTCATCCCTGCTTAAAGCACAAGATAAAAACAGTTGAGCTTTAGAATCTAGAAGTACCTTAGCTTTGTCTTCAGCTGTCCAATCTACATCTTTCTTTTCAGCAGATGTTCGATCGTCTTGGTTGACTCTTGGAATTATAGAGCATACACTAGTGTTTAAGAGCAAGTTGCAAGCAAGTTGTATTTATGCAGTGTTATTTTCATATGGCAATGTCTTCTCGAGAACCTCAAATCCCTTTATTATATGGCTTATGATACACACCTATCATAGACTATAATTCCCTGCAACTTGAGTTATACACAAAATATATAATTAACAAGATTCACATATGTTGTAATAAGAAGAATCATAAAGAACTAAATATCAACAAAACCAAAATTGTTCATAATTATCTTGGTTGGTTTTCTCATAAGAGTGATAAATGATCTAGCAACAAACCAACAAAATCAATTTTAAAAGAATAATTATAGATTGAACATAATTCAACTTTTACAACCTTAGAACCAAATACACACTAAGAAGATAATTCAACTTGGATCTATCAACAAACCAGCAAAATCAATTTTAAAAGATTATAGATTGAACATAATTCAACTTTTACATCCTTAGAACCAAAGACACACAAATAAGATAATTCAACTTAGTACAGAAAAAAGATTAACCTTAAACAGAAGAGATTCACTATGCATAAAGGAACAAAACGTGCAAAAGAGTCATAAAACAGATTCACAAAACAATCGCAAAGATACTTTAGAGAAAGAACATTTTATTATTTAAGAATTGATAATAATAACAACATAAACAACAACAAAAACATTTGACATGAATGTATAGAAGTACAAAACAAGCTACTCACAATTTAGTTTACATTTAAAGAAGCATTATCATTTCTTTAAAGTTTCACAATTGAAGAGTCACAAAGAGAAAATCAACAACGAAAATGCACTGTTTAGCCACAAACACGCCTTAAAAAAAACTCATGCTTTTCTTCTCAATATTAATGTTATGAGAAAAAAGTATTCAATCCTTTTAGAAGCCATTATAACACAAAGAAAAAGTATTATAGCACAAAGAAATCATTTTTCTCTATCATTGTCATAGAAAGAGTACTATATTGATTATAAAATCTAGCATCAGAGTAAACTTGATGTTATTAGCATTTGCATACTAAAGAATGTTTATTTTAAGATGTTGATTATCATTTTCTCTACCATGTTTTTTCACTTGCAACATATAAGAATATGGAAGGTTGCGAAACAATATACTACAATACAAAAGCTCCTTAAAGGTACACATATTTTTATGTGAACAATTTGGAAATGTGTAAAAATCTGTTTCAAAATCATCATTTATACTTTTTAAAAGTCAAAACCATAAAATATACTTCCAATGATATTGTGTTACGATGTCACAGCCGTATTGCTCTTCATTGTTGTGGGAGACAGAGATGGAAAACAACGTCATCGTCAATGATCGAAGTGAGAAACGGTGCCATCGCCGGAGTTATTAGTTTTCATTTATCTTTTTTAGCAATTTGAAAAATTGATAGATTGAGAGATTACCTTTGCAAGAGTTGATTTTTTTTGCAAGATGATAAATCACCTTCTTTTACATAGGTGATTTCGTTTTCCTTCAGCGTTGACAGAGGTTGGTGAGATTTGGGGCTTTTTAGAAATTTAGGGTTTGGCAAAACTGAGGAATGAAGACAACACGAGACTGAGAAATGAAGACAAAAAAAAACTGAGAAATAAAACGTGGGACTTATTTGTGTTTTCTTTAAAGGGCGGCGGCGGTTGACAAAAACCGCCACAAGACCCATCACAATGTTGTGGTGAGGCCGATTATTTTGTAACCGTTGCAAGCTAAGTGTTGTAACTTTGAAAATTTATTGTAGTGTGGTTTGGGATTAAATTTTAAAATGTGAATTCTTTATTTGATGTTGTGGTCGTTGTTGTTGGAGATGAAGATACGAGTTTATTTGCATATTAGAGTCATGAATTTGATGAGTATATGAGTTTTGTTGAAGATGATAATGAATTTTTCGGATTATGTTTGAAGATGATGATGAATTTTCGAGATTTCGGTAAAAAATGATAACATTGTTGACATTTTAAGAGATAAAAAATTAAATCGTTACTTGATATTAAATAAAGAATCAAATTAAAAAAAATATATAAAAGACTGAATTGTTTCCTAACATTAAACTAAAAGGACTACAAGAAATATTTTGCTTATTTCTTATTTCATATGTAATTGATTTACTTTTTAATATCATTGTTTTATATGGTTGTGTGTTTCGATATTTCTAAATTATTATTTCCATAATAATTATGATAATTTGACGGTCAAATTTAAGTTTATTCAGAAGGTGTATCTTTAGGAGAATATCAAAATTTCATAATTTTTGTCTAACATAATAGCACGTCTTCAAAGCTGCAAAAGAGTCTTGGTTGTTTATTTGTACCCTATATTACTTGATCAAGTTTAGATAGTTTTCATACTTAATGTCAACTCTCTTATGCCAAATTCATTTACCCTTTAAAACAAGGTTAACTGATAGTTCATGAAATTTGTTTTATTAATCTAGAGAAAAATATATTTCCTAAATATGTTTATCTTGCGTTACACATGTTAGATTTAAAGATAACTTTAAAAACATTGTCACAAAGTTGACTTAAGATGGGTAAGTTATGTTTTAAATCTTTAATTCATATATCAAAGGTTACTAATCTCTTTATTTTGTATTTTGTCATTGTTTTCAAAGGTTACTAATCTTCCCTTCATTCTCTCAAATGAGAAAAAATATTGTATATCTCAAGTCATTTGTCTTGAACAACCATTGTCCAAGAAAAGTTTTTTTCTTAATTGTTAGAAGACATTTCTCTTCAATTTCTGAATTTGCTACTAAGCATATGTATACTTTGTTAAAACCCCAAATTTTTGTTGTTTTTGACACACATATTGATACTCCTAGTCTTGAAAAACCTATAGACATCTTAACAAACAAAAAGTTAAGTAATTTTTACTTTTAAAAATGTAATAATTTTTAAAAATTCGATAAAATATCGTTTGTAATTTCAAGGTTTTCAAATATCAAAATCTTGTTTGAAAAATAAAATCCAGTTGGCGTCTCAAGAAGACAATTCTAAAAGTTTTATACATCCAAAAAACTTTCTAAAAATTATCATTTTTATGCAGTTGAGGTAAAACAGAAGTTTTCTAATAAAAAGACCACTTTTCTTTAATTAAAAATTTTAGGTAATAAAATCACTTTCATTTTAAGAAAAGGAAAGAAAAAAAACTCGTGAACATCCTACACGATTATGATATTACGCTATACTGAGTAATTTTTATACAACCATGACTTCTTTAATTTTTTTTTTTACTGTCTATTCTCTAGGATGACCATAAATCTCCTTGATTGTAGAAGAAAGGAGTGGTTGCTGTCTTTGCACACTTAGACTCTATATTTTGTAGTTGCTATAATTGCATGAATGGATAATTATAGGGTAAAAAAATGTATTATTTAAGCATGCATACCCTGCTAAAACAATTTGAGTTGTGATTGATTAAATTATCACCAATTTCATATTCCTTTTATTGAATCAAATAAAAGGAATATAACAATGTCAAAGGTTATATTGAGTGTCTTCCTTAGTGCTCTTTTGATTTGTTCAATTTTTACTCAAGAGGTGGATGCCAAAACAATTGGTTATGGGGCAATGCAAGATGACACAATCACATGCAGCAAAAAACACCCCGAACCATGCAAAAAAGCTCCAGCTAACCCTTATACAAGAGGTTGTGAGAAAATAGAGAGATGCCGCGGTGGAAAGAATTAAGCTAAAGAAAACGAGGAGGAAGAAGATAAACAATAATTAAAAGTTATTGATTTTTTTACATAAAAAATATTTCTTTTAAGATAAAATATAATCAAAAATGGCAACTGAGAAGGTGATGTATATGATTTTTATTTAAAATTAAATACATCAATATTTTTTATTACTATTTTTTTATATTTTATTTCAGAGTTGTACATGATTTATTATGTATGATGATTACATATATATTAAACTCTTCTAAAATGAATAAATCACATGCATAATGAACACCGATGATATCTTGATTTATATATTCTCTGTTGATTTTACTTTTAATTTATTTTAGAGGAGCTAATATTCACAATTCTTTTAATTTTTTATTGATTAAGATTTGGATACTTTGAATAGTCCAAAATCAACTTCAATATTATGAGTACATTTTGTACTTATTTGATATCAATATATAATAAATCAGTGAGAATATGTTTTTTTAAATGTGAACATTGAGTGCATTTGGTTATTTTTTGATTGAGTTTTTTTTTTAATTGAGTTTTTTTATTTCACTAATACCGCACGTATACATTTAAAAGGTTAATTATAATGACAAAAGATATCTTATGTGAGTGTGCACGTGTCGAGATGGTTAGTTACCGTCCTTTCGAGTTTTGGAAAAAAAATAGTTTAAAAATAATTTATGTCATGCAAATATTTTTTTTTTCAAAATAAATAATTAAATATTTTTTTAATTTTATGTATACTAATAAAATAATTCACCACCTTATAAACACCAAATTCCATAGTTCCAGTTTATAAACACTACTCGAATGTGTAATTTCTTCTATCCGAGACTTCCTTATTTTTTAATTCACATACTAGCTCAACCTATCATCATTTCCAACCGTTACCATATCAAGATAGTAATTAGTAAACAAAAATTCATATAACTTATTTAATTGTAAAATTAGGTAAAAAAGTTAAATATAATTCAAATAAATGTCAAAAATTATCTTGGATATCTTTCAAGCAATGGAAAAAATTAATAAATGAATTACTTTTCTATTGATATAGTTGTTGTGTAATATGTGTTGCAATCACTATTAATCACTGTTATGTATGTGTCATGCTCAAGTTCTGTACCAAGTTCTAAAAAAATTTATCTCAAGAAATAACTTCTTATTTTTCATAATTGGAATTCTAAGGATTGAAGAATCCTAAAACATATTTTGGGTTTTTTTTTATTTTGTTTTTAACAACAAACTATTTTAAAAATAAAATTATTAACAAAAATAGACCAAAAGAAAAAAAACCAGAAGATAAAGGAGGTCTTGTTGCGTGTTTTTAAAGATAAATGATTTAAGTGAAAAAAAGATAAATGATAAGTTGGTCAATAAAAATATTTAAAAAATACTACTATCTTTGCTCTTAAAAGACATTTAAATCATAATTTAATCAATAAAAATAGATGCGTTTGTTCCATTATAAATCAAATTGGTCAATATTATAACCTAAATATATCTCATAAAAAAGTCTAGAAAGAAGTAATTTATAATATAAATTACAAAAACAATTCTACCATAATTACAAAACAAACTAAATTTTTTAACCGAAATTTCAAATGTGTGGATTTTGAGTTTCATTTAGAGATATCAAAGCAAATGATATGATGATTCCAAAAATTTAACAAAACTATTTAAATTGGTTTGATATTTTTTTTTATGGGTTCGAGTCTATATTGAACCAAACCAATAAAGTCAACAATTATTTATTTGAGTCCAATATTTAAATCAAATCATTATCTTTTATCCATACTATGTCAATATTATTATCTTAAAAAATGTGTTGTGTTTAAATTTATTTTAATAAACTTGTTTTAATAGTTCAAAAAATTTAGTTAGCACAAATTTGATCAACTATCTCTCTCTAATAAGCGTTAGGGGTTTGACTATTAATATATATTTGTAAATTTACAAGTTAAAACTCTTATATATATATACCAATATATATATATATATATATATATATATATATATATATATATATATTCAACTTAATATATATCAATATTTATAAGTTGAGCTAGACCTTGCATATTTTATTTATCAATTAAAATTATTAAAATTTGGTCAACCTAATATTTATGTTCAATTTCCGCCTTTGGTTACAACCAAATAAAGTAAAGGACGTTAGATAGTAATTTTGTCTAAAATTTAAACTTAAATGCATCATATAAGTAAAATCAATTACACAATTTTTCGTTTATAATTTTTTAATATTAATACTTAATAAGCAACTCATTTTTAGAGTCACTCTCCTCTTAATAGCTACCCTTTTTTCACCGTGAATGAGGTACCTAATAGGTGGTGCTTCCCATTAACTACGTAATTAAAAAAAACTCTTATTGAAATGTATATTTGATTATTTGTGTGTCTTTTGAATATCTATATATTATGTAAGGGACAATAATAAAAATAAAATAAAATGTATAGATAAACTATAAATTAATTAGGAAATAATTATTAGTTTCGTAAATAAATTATACATTGTTGAGGATGTTTTATCGTAAAATATAATTTTAATATGTGTATGGTACACTAATTATAATTATCTATACAAATCACACATAAGATGAATGTTTGTCATAATAAATTATCAAGTAGTTAGAGTGTCAAGTCTTGTATAGTTGGGGTGTGCTGAAGTAATGATGTTGTTGAGCTATATTTTGGAATTATTCTAAACGGTGTGAGATTTCTACTTGATGATGGTTTTGTAGGGAACAATGCCTCCAAGGAGAGACGACACCGTAAGAACCAACGACAGCCGGGAAGATAGGATGGCTGAAGCAATGAATAATATGGCTGCGTCTGTTGCTGCGCAGACGGCTGCGAAGACTCAACGCGACTTAGAGAAAAGAGAAAGAGAAATTCGTGCTGCTGAGTCAAGAGGACTAGAGGATTTTCGTCGTCATAATCCTCTAAAGTTCAAAGGTGATGAGGGTCCAGAAAGAGCGGACCAATGGATTCAAGAGATGGAGAAAATCTTTGAAATGATTAACTGCCAGGCAGCAGTAAAAGTCAATTATGCTACATATCTGCTGCTAGGGGATGCAGAGTATTGGTGGAGGAGTACAAGGCTACTGATGGGGGCAGCTCATGAGGAGGTGAACTGGGATTCGTTCAAGAAGAAGTTTTTGGACAAGTACTTCCCGATGAGCACTAGGACCAAGTTGGGTGACGATTTTCTGAAATTGCACCAGGGTAACATGACAGTGGGAGAATATGCGGCTAAATTTGAATCGCTGTCCAGACATTTCAGATTCTTCCGGGAAGAAGTTGATGAACAATTTATGTGCCATCGCTTTCAAAATGGACTGAAATATGAAATTCAAGACTCCGTTTTACCCTTGGGAATTCAACGTTTCCAAGTTCTAGTGGAGAAGTGTAGAGAGGTTGAGGACATGAAAAATAGGAGGGCCAACCGAGGAGGGAACTTTAATTCGGGAGGACCCAACTGGATGAACTATCAAAACAGCAAAGGAAAGCAAGTGGTTAAGCCATATAACAGACCCCAGAACAACAGTAGAGGCCAAAATCGGCCAGGAAATCAGACCTTTGGAAGACAATTAGGACAAGGAGTTCAATGCTTCCGATGTGGAAGAGAGGGACATATGGCTACAGCTTGTACCACAAGGGATCTTGTATGTTTCAATTGTCAAAAACCAAGACACGTTGCAAGGGATTGTCGGGCTCCGAAGGTGGAACCAACAGTGAACGCAGCTAGGGCCACTCGTCCTATTGCTAGGGGACGCGTCTACCACATGGGTGCTGCTGCTGGAAGTCAAACTCCTAATTTAATCCAGCAAGACTGCCAGATTGCAGGTAACACATTAACTGCACTTTTTGATTCGGGAGCAACCCATTCTTTCATTGCTATGGATTGTGTGAATCGTTTGAAGCTATCTATGTCTGCTTTGCCTTTTGATTTGATTGTTTCCACACCTGCTCAGACTTTGACCGTAAATTATGCATGTTTACGTTGTCCTGTAACAATCCAAGATAGAGATTTCTTGGTTAATTTAATCTGTCTACCCCTACAATCACTCGAGATAATTCTCGGCATGGATTGGATGTCTTATAATTATGTAGTCTTGGATTGTGCCCGCAAATTAGTTCTTTTTCCCGAACCTGGAGTCGTTCGGTATTTGTTTGCTAACAAGCTCGGAGTATCACTGAGAGAAGGAACTCAGGAATTTTTATCATTGGCTAACGTGGAGACCAAGATGGATGTGAGCATAGAAGATGTAGTGTTAGTCAAAGAGTATCTGGACGTATTTCCAACAGAAATTCTAGGATTACCCCCAGTAAGAGAAGTGGAGTTCTTCATTGATTTGCACCCAGGAACTGGACCTATTTCAATTGCGCCGTATAGAATGTCACCATTGGAATTAAACGAGCTTAAGGATCAAATTGAAGGTCTGTTGGAGAAAGGATTTATCAGGCCAAGTGTGTCACCATGGGGAGCTTCGGTGTTGTTAGTTAAGAAAAAGGATGGAAGTTCACGCTTATGTGTGGATTACAGGCAACTTAACAAGGTAATCATTAAGAATCGTTATCCTTTACCACGCATCAATGATTTGATGGACCAATTGAGGGGAGCAGCGGTGTTTTCAAAGATCGATTTGAAGTCAGGATATCATCAGATTCGAGTAAGAGAAGGAGATATTCAAAAGACCGTTTTCAGGACTCGTTACGGGCATTATGAATATCTTGTTATGCCATTTGGAGTTACGAATGCACTAGCGATTTTTATGGATTATATGAATAGGATCTTCAGCCCATTTCTGGATGAATTCGTGGTGGTGTTCATTGATGATATCTTGATTTATTCAAAGGATGAAGAAGAACATGGAGAGCATTTGCGTCAACTTCTTGAAGTTTTATGAGAAAAGCAATTGTACGCCAATCTGTCGAAGTGCGAGTTTTGGCTAGAGAAAGTGAACTTCTTGAGACATGTAATAACAAAGGAAGGAATTGTTGTAGATCCGGCAAAGATTGAGACAATTCTTGCTTGGAAACAACCTCAGACCATCACAGATATAAGAAGTTTCGTCGGACTAGCAGGATACTACAGGAGATTTATTGAGGGATTTGCTAAGATTGTAGCTCCTTTGACACAACTCACCAGGAAGAATCAGCCGTTTGCATGGACAGAGAAGTGTGAAGAGAATTTTCAGTTGCTTAAGGAAAAGTTGACAACCTCACCAGTATTGGTTTTGCCACAACCAGAGGAACCATATGAGGTTTATTGTGATGCATCTCACCACGGTCTGGGCTGTGTTTTGATGCAACACCAGAAAGTTGTCGCCTACGCCTCAAGACAATTGAAAGCTCACGAACGGAACTATCCAACTCATGATCTAGAGCTAGCTGCTGTAGTGTTTGCATTAAAGGTATGGAGGCACTACCTTTGTGGATGCACGTTCACGGTATTCAGTGACCATAAAAGTTTGAAGTATCTGTTCGATCAGAAAGAATTGAACATGTGTCAGAGGAGATGGATGGAGACTCTCAAAGATTTTGATTTTTCATTACAGTATCACCCTAGAAAATCCAATGTAGTGGCTGATGCATTGAGCAGAAAAAGTGTGTCAGTATCTTCAATGTTAATGGCCAGACAACAAGAGTTGTGGGAAGCATTTAGAGATCTACACTTGGACGTAGAGTTTGCACCAGGAATTTTAAAGTGTGGAATGATAACAATTTTGAGTGGACTACTTGAGGAGATTGCGAACTTGCAAGATGATGCATTAATTCAAGAAAAGAGGAACCTAATAGTACAAGGAAATACACCTGAGTTCAGGGTTGGAACAGATAATATTCTGAGATGGAATGGAAGTGGGATAGCATTTCCATGGATTTTATAACTGGATTTCCCAAGACAAGAAGAAAGAATGATTCGATTTGAGTAATAGTAGATCGATTGACAAAATCTGCACATTTTTTCCCGGTAAAGACCATTTATAAGGTAGATAAGCTGATAGAAATCTACATTGCTGAGATTGTGAGATTACACGGAGTTTCATTGAGTATTGTATCGGACCGTGATCCAAAGTTCACATCTAACTTTTGGGGAACAAAACTGAAATTGAGTTCAGCTTACCATCCACAAACAGATGGACAAACCGAGAGAACAAATCAGTCCTTGGAAGATCTATTAAGAGCATGCGTATTGGATGACAGAGGAAGTTGGGATGATGTACTGCCATTGATTGAGTTCACCTACAATAATAGTTTTCAAGCGAGCATTGGAATGGCACCCTATGAAGCATTTTATGGACGCAAGTGTCAGACGCCGTTATGTTGGTATAAAGACGGAGAAAGTATGATTGTTGGACCTGAGATGGTGGAACAAACTACAGAAAAAGTCAAGAGGATACAAGAGAAAATAAAGATTTCACAGGATCGTCAAAAGAGTTATGCGGACAAGCGTCGCAGACCTTTGGAATTCCAGCAAGGCGATCATGTATTTCTAAGAGTCACGCCTACAACTGGAGTGGGCAGGGCTATTAAATCCAGAAAATTGACTCCAAAATTTATTGGACCATACCAGGTTACTGCACGTATTGGACCATTGGCTTATCGGATTGCTTTACCTCCAATGCTGTCTAGTATTCACGACGTATTTCACGTGTTGCAGTTAAGGAAATACATTTCAGATCCGTCATATGTGATCGAACCAGACACAATTCAGCTAAAGGATAACCTGTCATTTGAAGTATTCCCTGTAAGAATTGAGGACAGGAAGATTAAACAGTTGAGGAGCAAGGAAGTCCCACTAGTCAAAGTGATTTAGAATCCGACTACTGGAGACGCGACTTGGGAACTAGAGAGTAAGATGAGGGAACAACATCCTCATTTGTTTAACGACATGTAGTTTCGAGGACGAAACTAATTTAAGGGGGGTAGTAATGTAAGACCCTTAAATTTAAAATTAAAATTTCAGATTTAATTTTAAGTGTATTTGGGAATATTTGTAAAATATTCAATATATGTATGTTTTGTGTAAATATATATATATATATATATATATATATATATATATTAACAATTGTTTTGGAGGTGGAATTAAAATAATTGAATAATGGATGAATTAATTTAATTTCGAGTAATTAAATTATCGGGCCGTTAATTAAGATGTTATCTGCTAATTGCGACGAGACGGGTTAAGTGCTGGAGGATCAAAAGATATTTTAATACAAGTGTTGGGTGAGGTGGCATAGATATTTGTTAAGAAAGAAACAATTCCTTCCTTCCTCTGCTGTGTCAGTCTGCATTTATGTGGATATTTAAGTGAGAAGCTTTTTCTTCTTTCCTCTACTGCGCCAGATTCTGCTTTATTATCTTCTTCTTCTTCGGATATTTTTGGGTGTTGGTGAAGAAAAACAGTTTACTCAAAAGACATTTTTCTTGGAAATCTGAGTGTCGAAACAGGAAGTGTCAAGTACGAAAGTTATTCCTCTGATCGTTACGGAGCTAAAGAACTAACTTTCGTAGCGGCGAACACGAACGGGAGTATCGTCGACTTTTGTCGCAGAAGCTTAATCGAGCAAAGAGAACGTAAGTAAGGTAAGGGCACCTTCCAACTTTCTAGATAGCATTTAGGGCTGTAAATGCATGTGTGATGAATGATTATTGGTTTATGTTTGTGAAAAACATTGTGTTATGTTTTGGAAATCAAATGTTTTGATGTTCCTGCTGTTTTCAGTGAAGGAATTTATTGTGTTGATGATGTTTTGTTTGTTGAGTTGAGTAAGAAATCATTCTGTTGTGTTGAAGGATGATTTGTTTGGTGTTGTTTTGGAGATGATCCAAATGCTTGAGTTAGTTTGTGTGGGACTATTTTGTAGTTGACTTTCTGTTTTGGTGATTTAAGAAAATCAATGAGGTTATTCTGGTAGTGATGATTCTGTTTCTGATTGTGTTTTGTTAAAAATCTGTTGTTGATGTTTAATGAAAAATGTTCTGAATTTGAGGTGTCTAAAGAGTGATAAATATGATTCTGGTGTTGGGTTGGTTTTTCAAAGGAAAAGGTTTTGAAAATGTGTTGAAGTTTCAGGAAAATTTCACTGAATTCGAAGGTGTATTCGAATACAGTTTGAGTGTATTCGAATACAGCATGCAAAGCTTCAGTTTTCTTCAGATTTTTGAACTTGTATTCGAATACGGGCCTCTGTATTCGAATACAGATACGGGATTTTAGCTTCTGACTTAGCATTTGTATTCGACTACAACCCTATGTATTTGAATACAGATTTGCAATTTTTGCTTCTGTTTTAGCATCTGTATTCGACTACGACCCCCTGTAGTCGAATACAGATTTGTCAATTTTGCTTCTGACTTAGCATCTGTATTCGACTACGACCCTCTGTAGTCGAATACAGATTTGCAACTTTTGCCACTGACTTCGCATCTGTATTCGACTACGACAACCTCGTATTCGAATACAGAATGTTGATTTTTCACTATTTTAGCTTCTATATTCGAATACAAGGGAGCTGTATTCGAATACAGATTCTTGTTTTTCAGAAATTCAAGTTTTAAACATTGTTTTATAAACCATAAGTGTTGGGGTACCTTGGGAAGGTTTGTGGTGAATAAAAATGGAATTTTTGTGATAGTTTTGAAGTGGTGGTGATGATGTTTTTGAGACTTTACTGAAGTTGTGGAAATTCTGACTTTTGCATTGTGAAAGCCTCTGTATTCGAATACAAGGAGTCTGTATTCGAATACAGGGTGTTGGTTATGCCCTGTTTGGCTTCTGTATTCGAATAAATGAAGCTGTATTCGAATACATATTCGTTTTTTTCAGAAATTTCAGTTTTAAACACTAGTTCTGAATTTTGAGAGTTGGGTAAAGAATTTTGATAATTAAGAGTGGAACCTTGAGGTAATGCAAAGTGATAATGTTTGCTTGAATGGTTAATCATTGATGTGTAGATGATGATATTGATTGTGTTGAAATGTTTTGAAAAATGATAGAAATGCATGAATTTTACTGATGTTGCATACTGTTTCCAGTGAAGTGAAACACTGCATATTCATGCATTGCATAGTCAAGTGGTACCCGCGATGGGCCACAGAGTAATGCGCAACCACGTGCTGATCTGTGAGCGATTGCACGAGTGTTGGTCTGTTGAGCGACTGCACTAGGTACTGATCTGTTGAGCGATTGTACCTTGGTATATAAGTGCTGGTCTATTGAGCGACTGCACTGGTACTGGACTGTGAGCGTCTGTACCCTGAAATGCGCAACCACGTGCTGATCTGTGAACGATTGCACGAGTGCTGGTCTGTTGAGCGACTGCACTAGGTACTGATCTGTGAGCGATTGTACCTTGGTTTATGTCAAACGTGTTGGTTTGATGAGCGACTGCACGAGTGCTGGTCTGTGAGCGACTACACTAGTGCTGATCTGTGAGCGATTGCACCCTGGTCTTGAGGGCCGTTAAAGTCTTACATATGTAAAATGTGATGGTCTGTTGAGCGACTGCACCTTGGTGAATCCAAGAGAATGTATACATGAGCATATACATATTGCATCGGGGTGATTGACCGGTGGGTCACGTTTTGGTTATATGATGATGGTTGAAAATTGTTGTGTGTGTAAGTACTTTTTGAAATCTGGAATTTCTGATGAATTGGTGTGATTACTGAATTGATGTTTGTGCTTACAACATGACTTTCATATTAAATTGGTTGTTGTTTGAAAAGGTACAAATGTCATGTATTTTCAAAATTGAGCATCCTTATTTATCATCGTTGTTTTATGATGTACGATGAATATGTTTGATATTGTTGATATAACTGCTATGTGGTATTTGTTAATTTCGGTCGGTGACCCTTTACAATTATTGTGGAAAATTGGGCTTTGCCCTCAGATGTTAATCAAACCCGTACCCCCGATGGTCACACTAACGACAGGGAACGACGTTAATTTTCCTTGATCTTTACATTGTGGGCTACGTAAAGGGATGGATAGTTGGGTGAAGATAAGACTTGTGGATGATGCGGTTGAAACCGTGCTACTGTAGCTTAGTGTATGATCAGTTTAGACTTATGTATAGGGTTTTGAGCTCAGTGGTAGTAAATATTTATTTTGGGAATTATTGTAAAACTTTTCTGCACTCTGATAAATATTTTGGTGGATTGAGAATCCAGTTTTGATGTATCTTTATTTTAGTATATTATAAAGATCAATTTCCCAAAAATATCTTATTCGATTAATCGTGATGTTGTTGTTTAATTACCTTACTATTTTGGATTACGATGTCGAATGATATTTAATTTGAATTGATTTTAATTCCCTTGAAATTAATTCTGAAAACTCTTTTATTTATTTATTCGTTTTTAAAAATAAAAAAAATACACTCACGCTGTGTTTTAAACTCGGGGTGTTACAATAAATGTATAATTCATTAGTATTGTATCTCTTAACTACTTATTTGATAAAAATGCAAGAAAAATTATACTACATTCAATATAATTCAATTTACAAACTATACACAAAAACAAATATTTGTCCCATATCAATTACTTCAAATATGGTATTTCACTAATCAATTAGGTAATAGAAATGTTTTTATTATTATTATTTTTAGTGTGTATCTTTTTAAGATAAAAATGTACATAAAATTATCGTACTAATTATAATTTATTGTACAAATCATACACATGACAAATATTATCCACTAATCATTTAGTTAAATGGTGATCATTCACGAATCAATTAATTAATAGAAAAATATGTCTTTGATTATTTGTGTGTGTATATTGAATATTTTTATATACAAAGGTAAAGAAAAGTGTAATACACAAATTATAATTTAGTGTATAAATCAAACGCGAGACAAATGTCTCTATTGATAAATAAGCTAAAAGATGGCCATTCACTAATCAATTAATTAAAAGAGAAACATATTATTTGATAATTTGTGTATTTTGATATATAGTTTTTAAAATAGAGTATATTGATAATTTTTTATTAAAATTGGGTTATTAATAAAAACCTAAACGATACACATATCCACTCTTTTGATGAGGATCTTTTTATGGTAAAATATAACTTCAATAAGTGTATGATACACTAACTATAATTTACTATACAAATTACACAAGATGAATATTTGTCATAGTAAATTATTTAAAAGATTATTTATATATCATGGGTCAATTAGTTAAAAGATAAATGTGTAATTAATTATTATTGTATCTCTTGTATATTTATTTGACAGAGATGTGAAAAAGTTATAATTGACTAATTATTATTTATTGTATTAACATACATGAGATAAATATTTGTCGCGTATTAGTTAGTTAAAATATGACCCTTCATAGGTTAATTAATTAAAGGAGAAATGTATATTTGATTATTAGTATGTCTCTCAAATAACTTATTGACAAAAGTGTAAAAAAAATTAAAATAATGCATTACCTAAAATTTATTGTACAAACTATATATGAGACTAAAATTTATCACATACTATTTGATTAAAAGATTATCATTGACGAAAAAATATGGTAGGTCTAGTGTTTCAATTGCACCATGTTTCATATTTGACTTTAATATTCACATGAACAACCACGACATGTCATCGACATATATAAACAAAAATATGATATCATTTACGAAGTGACAATGAGGTTTGAATTGTGATTACTTTTTAAAATTTCTGCAATCAACTTATAACTCAAGATTGATCTTGGTTTGATAAATAATAAAAGTAGAACGTTCTTCGTTAGAGTATAAAAAGGAAAACTTAAATAAGTTATTTGTGATGTGCAAGTGAAAAATATACTGGAGATAAGGGAAAGAAAATTCATACGACAATTTATCCTAGTTCACTCGATGTGGGTTATGTCAAGTCCTCATAACTTGTGAGCTTTTTCACTAATGTGTTCAAACAAGATTGTTCTTGCTTTTCCCACAAATGTTTAAGATCAACCTTGACCTATTACAATAGTTTGCCTTTCAACCTTGAAAGATATTTCACATATTAGCCTTCAGTTCTTAGAAGAGTATTTATACTTCACCATTTTAAACACAAAAGGATTTCACAACTATATTCACACTATCTCTAACTCTATATTGTTTGAGTTTCAAAAAGTGATTCGAGAGGAGTTTGAATGATCAGTCTTTACTCAACACTTGTTTGAATTTTCTGTTTCAAGAAATCAATCTCGAAGAATGGATCTTTGAATTTAATAAAGGAAAATTGAAGCCTTGCTTTATGTTTAGAGCTTATGATTCTCAAGAATGATGCTCTTAATGAATGATTGATTTCAACTTGAGCTGATGATCTTTTCCTTGCCTTGGAGTTCCTTTTATAGGCATTTTAAAGGGTTCTGCCAACTCATATAGCCGTTTGGAAACAGGCTATAAAGTCTATGACTTAATAGGCATGTGACACAAATAAACGAAGATTGTTCTTGCTGATCTTCAAAAGATTCTTCGTTTTTTGTTTTGGCAATTTTCTGGTTTCTGTTAGTTTTGAAATCTGTTTGTGATTCAGTCATTCTTGCATATGTATTAGTGATGTAGTGCCTCTTTTGTTCAGGCTTGTGCTTGCTATAAATAATTCATCCCTCTTAATCTTGTAATCTTATGTGTTGCTTTGATGTTGAGATCGTGTATGATAAATATGTCCATAGCTTTCTTGCGCATTCAATTTCTGTTTGGTGCTCGTGATTTGTCATGCGTCATTTGAATTATTGCATTTTGAAACAATCTTGTTTTCCAGAAGAGTTTGTTCTTTAATAATCAAGAACATTCTTGGTTTAAGAATGTGAAAACCATATCATTCTTGATTCATTCTGTTTGTTGCTATCAGGGCAGATTTGATTCTAATTTTTCTTCTACTTTGATCTTGTTGTGTTTGAAACCTATATTTGATTTAAAACACTCAAGATCACATGCTAGATACTAATGATACTTAGAATCATAATTTACTAATAATTAACTTGACTTGTTAATCATCAAAACATTTAATTTGGGATTTTGTCTCAACAATCTCCCCCTTTTTGATGATGACAAAACATGTTAATTTGTTGTAATTTTGATTCTAAATACTTTGAGAGATTGCTCCCCCTCAATTTATGCTAGAGGAAAAAAGATATACCTTTACATGATGCTTTTTGACGTAGCAGATTTTTAACATTTATAGCGGATATATACCATTTTTCAGAAAAAATGCATACCAAATATTTCAAGCATATCTCACAGATATAAAGATACACATAATTTTTTTATCTAAATGTGCCATGCTTATAACAATGAGATAAGTCAAGATTTATAGCACATACTTAAAGCATATATATCAAGGATAAAAATATCAAGTCATAGCATATAGAGAGGCATGTTCATAAATATTACAGATTAGCAGAAGTTTAAGATAACATAAAGGATCTTCTGAAAATTAACAATCAAATAAACTTTATCCCTTTGTCAAATCAAAAAGTAGAGGGAGGTCAGTAGAAAAAGGATCAGAGAGACAGGGATGGTGAGGATCCTTCAAAGGAAGAGGATTACATAGGGAGGTCCAGGAATGTTAGAAGAAGATGATGCACAGGTGGTTCGAGGCCTCATTTTGGTGCTAGCTGAGTTGTAATCCAGTTTCGTAAGAGTGTGTTCTCCTTGTCCTGATGAATTTGCTTATTAAGAATTATCTGGAGAGCATCAAAGATCTTGTCTGTGAATTTTTGGTCCAGATGATGTTGGGTTGGATTTGGGTTGTGAGGACGAAGGTTTTTGGATGATAGGATGAGAGGGAGAACGTTCTGGTGAAACATGTATCCATTTTGCATTTAGTTTTTCAATTGCTGCTTGTATCAACTATTGTGTCTTATCTTCTTGCTCAGTCGTCCATTGTTACTTTAACTAGTCAACATTGACAGTTGACGGACGATGAGATCGATCCGTACTAAGATAAGAAGAAAACTCAGTCTGAATATACCTTATTGTGCCATTTAACAACGTTCACAATAAACTACTGTCGCGGAACACGCATTTATAAACTACCACCACCGAACCACTACTGTTTATAAAACTTACATGCTCATATTGTTTCCGCTCCAATCGACCAACCCATCGAGCAGGAGGAAGAGTAGCTTGTTGATCATCTCATTCTTTCATGACTTGTTATGGTTTTTCCTGTATAAAAAAAGTTAATAAAATTAAAACTAATTAATTATATAATAGTTTATGGAACTAATTAAATATAATTAGTATGTAGTTAATGAAATATATATCAGTTTAAAACTAATTAAATATATATTTACCAGAATCATCTTTGATAATCCATCAATATACTCATTTGTTTCACAATTAAGATAAAGATAGCAATGTATCTCAGGCTGAGTGCCCTCTCTTCGTAGTTGTTTTTCCTAAAATATTAATTGTCAGCAGTTTCAACAGTAGCAGTTTTGACAACAATTTTCCTTTCCTCTAATGTTTCATCAGCAGTTCCTGCCTCAGCAACAACAACAATATCCACAGTCTCAAAACTTGCAACAATAACCATTGTTCCAACAGCAACAACAATACTCCCAACAGTAGCAACAACCTCCAAATTTCCGCCAACAGCAACAGGAGCCTCTAAACTCCACCTTCCAGCAGCAACAATAGCTAATATTCCAGCAACAATAATATTTTAATAATTATCAGTATATATCGTCTCTTTAATAGCAGCTTCTTCAACCTCAAGCAGATCAAACTCCATACCTACCAACTATGTCAACAATTGGCTTGATCGGACCAAATTTAAATCAACCTCAACCAGCTTTAGCCCTGTCAACTACTGGTGGTGTACTAGAAGATGAAATGTAATTTCAAATCATGTTGTCTCTAACACCAATAATTAACAGTTTTGAGGGACTTTTGTTCGTTGGATGATATTCCATCAAATAATGATGGAGGGAGTGGAGCTAATGATTAGAGGAATTATTATGATAATTGATGTATTCGAATAATATTTTCTATTTTTATGTTTGGTTTGTATGATATAATTTATTAAAATTGGAATATTTTATTTTGTTTGGTAGTAATAATTTCATTAATTATTGACAATTAAATTAATATGAAAATCATATTTTTGTTTTTATATATATTATTTTATTAATATTTTCATTTTTGAAATTATATTATTATTAATTTTCAATATATAATATTTTTTTAATATTAATTTCAAATTTTATAAAAGTATTTTTTTTAATAAAATTACACATTTGTGGCGGCCAAAACAACCACAAATAGGACACTTTATGGAGGCCTAAACCCCACAAAGTGTATATTTTTTTAATCAGTTTTATCCTTTGTGGCGTACTGAACACTCACAAGTTTTTTAAATCTTAAGCCCTCACAAAGGAAATTTGACCGTATACCTCCACTGTTATTATACCTATACTCCACAATATTTTAAATTGTCAACTTTATCCTTGAATTGTTTTACTATTTTACAAACTGAAATTCATTTTTTTCACCATTTAAATATTTCTCAGCTAATCAAATCAAATTTTTTGATACGCAAAAGTTTTCTTGAAAACTTATTTTATGTTTCTTGCTACAAAAGCTTAAATACGTAAACTACCAGAAAACTTTGTTGAAGTTTTTTTGTACAAAAGCTTGAAAACGTAAACTACCAGATAAATTTTCACAAGTTTTTCAGTAAAATCTTCTGTACTGGAAAACTTGTGAAAAAGTTTTCCAATACACACTATTTTTTTTTTAAAAAAAGAATTATTTTTAAATTATCTAATTGTTTTATATAATTTTTAACATATATGAACAAATTGCTACTATTATGTGATAAAGCGTGTGTCGATATTACCAACGTTTTCGACACATACTAGGTATGAATAAATATAATTAATATTGTAAAAAAACTATTATTCTAATTAATTATTATAATTTATTTTTTATTTTACTTCAGATATTTGATATACGAGAAGTTGTTGTGAATTTGGCTAGGCAGATTGATAAAGAACATAAAGTGATTGTTATCATCATGAGATCAGATAAAGAGATAAAGGAGAGAGGAATGAGGAATAAATTAATATTAGGTTATGACAAAGAAGAAAAATACAAATGTGTTGATAGTTCAACTCCAATTTCAACAATAAAGTGCAGCTGTCCTTTTAAGCTTAGAATTTATGGAGTTCACAACCATGAATTACCTGATATTTTGGACGGACATGCATTTGTTGGACGTTTAGATGAAGAAGAGAAAAAACAAGTTCATAACTTAACAAAATATAATGTTGCACTGAGGCACATATTACTCTCATTGTAAGACTGAGACAAGAACAATGTTACTCAGATCTCACAGATATATAAGCAGAGGAAAATGATTTGATTGCAAGTGAAAGATCATAGGACATAGATGCAACTTTTATTTAAGTTAATTGAAGATACACAATATGTGTGTTTGAATAGAAAGTGGGAAAACTCATACGTTATGAGATATATTTTATGGGCTCATCCAGATTCAGTGAAGTTGTTGAACTTGTTTCCTATCGTGTTGATTATGGACAACACCTACAAAATCAATAAATACATAATGTCATTACTTGAAATTGCTGATATGACATCAAAAGAGATGACATTTGTAGTTGGATTTTCTTATTTGCAATGTAAGCGTGAAGAAAACTTTGGTTGGGCATCAGAGGAGTTAAGAGAACTGTTTGTTACACAAAACAATTTTCCTCATGTAATTGTGATCGATAGAGATCTTGCTTTAACGAAAGCAATTGGTATTGTATTTTCACATATTGTTAAATTGCTTTTTCGATTTCATATCAACAAAAATATTGAAGCAGAATGCAAGCAGTATGTCTCAAAGGATAAAAAAGAGAAAGACATTATGTATTGCAATGATAAAAAGAGTACATCATGAGCTAGCACATGATTGAGCAAGCATGTGTTGATAATCAAATATTTGTTGATTATGTGAAAGAGACTTGGTTGACTTCTCACAAGCGAAGGTTTATTGAAGCATTAACTAATCGGGTGATGCATTTGAGAAACACAACGACTAACATGTATGTCATGTCACTATAGCACTTCAAATTTTTAATTTTACTATATATTGTTAAATTGTTTCATGGTGATAATTTACCTATAATGATAGGGTTGAGTCTACTTACTGGAAACTGAAGTTAATGTTGAAACACACCATGGGTCACATATGTAAATGTTGGGAGGCTATGAACATCATGATAAGGTTGAAACTTAAAAAAACTAGGGGTGCATTTTATAAAAGTTTCTATGATAAAGAGCATAAACACAACAATCCATTTTATCATAGATTGAATACATTTGTATCAAGACAAGTTTAAAGACACATCGCTGAATAATACAACAAAGTTGAGTGGGTACCGACAAATCCGTATGTGGTTGCTCTCTTAGAAGAACATATGGTTTACCTTGTGCTTGTGAATTGACACAATATAAATTGATGGGTGAACCAATTCCTTCAGATTCAGTGCATATCCAATAGAGGAAATTAAGCATAGAGTGTGAACTCACCCAAGAACTTGAAGATGAATAAGAGTTGGATGTGTTTAATGAGATGGATGCATTGTGGAAAGGATTTCGGTCACTTGATGTAATAGGAAAAAGAGTGTTTCAAAGTAAGGTGTGTGAACTTGCGTTTCCAACTACAAGTTCAATGTGTCCACCACCTGAAAAAGTTTAAACCAAAAGACAAGTATAGAAGAGTACGTGTAAGAAGTCGAACAGGATATGATGTATATCGAGACCCTTCTTACTTCTAGCATGTTAATACAACATATTGTGGACACCCTGGTTCCCAACCATCTCAATAATCTAAGAAGAGACTATCTCAATCATCAAAGAAGCAACCCTTTCAATACTCGATATAGCAATCCTCTCAATCCTCTATACATCTGTTCTTGAGACAATTTTCTGATGTTATCCAACCATACTTTGATGACATAAGTAATGCGATAGCTGATGGAAATTGTGGCTATCAGGCTATTGCATCATTGCTTGGACATAGTTTGGAACAAAAGATAGCTTCTGATATAAGTTCATATGATATATTGTTCCTAAGACGCATTAAAGAAGTCAGAGATTATTTGAAGATAACAAGTTTGGGTATTCAATCCCTAGATCGATAGATGTTCATACCTGATATGGGTTACGTGATAGCGACAACATATAATTTTGTTCTAGTCACGTTTTGTCGGCAATTCTCCATGACTTTATTTCCTATGAAGGGTTCATGTTCAGGATCGACAACAAATGATTGTATTATATGTATTGGCTTTGTCAACCCAAATCATTTGGTTCAGGTAAAATGATATTATTATTTTCTTAAGTAATACTCTTTGTTTTTAAAATAATAAAATTATTTATTATTTCAATCGATTTTGCAGTTAAAGATTAAAGATGAATTTTTCAAGGCTAGACATTGCACCAGGTTTAAAGAAATTTTGTACTGATAAGGCAACTTCTTGGGCAATAGCATATACAGGACGTCTACAACAATGGTGTATTTATTAGGCCATATGGTACGTGTTACACAATAACCACCGAAAGAACCCATAGATATCATGTCATTAGATCAAGAATGA
This sequence comes from Cicer cuneatum, assembly GCA_037974295.1. Taxonomy (NCBI): domain Eukaryota; kingdom Viridiplantae; phylum Streptophyta; class Magnoliopsida; order Fabales; family Fabaceae; genus Cicer; species Cicer cuneatum. The sequence goes on along the minus strand of JBBPBO010001984.1, from coordinate 64,141,838 downwards.
TTTTGCATGAACCACAATACTTTAAAACTTATATAAAATCACTTGTTATTGGTCCATTTTAGTTACTGCTTTTATTTATATTTCATCTTGTATTTTGTTTAGTTGTTAACATATGTTGTTCATCACAAATAACATTTAAAATAACACTTAAGTAATAATATAAATTAATGAAATAACAATAAAATAAAATTAGAAACTACAAAAATGATATTCATCATAAATATAAAGCTCTATAAAAGTAACTATACATGTCGTCGTCTAAATCAGCACATGTACCTCTAAACCCCGCCGTATAAGATCACCCACCTGTTGTAGGGTAGATGGTTGTGAACTAGAAGCTTATGCAGTAGTGGTCGGGACATTAAAATTTGGAACATAGGGTACACCATCTGGCCGCACTAAAAGTGGAGGAGATAATCAAAATATCCATCGTGACACTCTGATGTAGTTGGATGTATCCTACGATACAGCTCAATGGTCTCCATTTGATGTTAGTAGGTGTCAATGTATTTATCATATATATGTACTCATGGATTTTGTGCTTGACTTGTTTATAGCTCCTTCTATTCATCCTAGCAATGTACTCCACTTAGCGCCTTGGTCACCTCGTTTACAAATATTTGGAAAATAAACATAAATCCAACATTGTTGCAAATAAAAATCATATCAATTAATAAATAATAATCATAAAAATTTAATACCTGCAATAGAGACATATATCTACCCAAATGTTTGGTATTGTCACAGTTGGCATTTGAGAGATAGTCATAAAGCATTATAAGTGCAGCAGTACGACATGTGTATCAACCAATACCTTCCAAATATCTGAATAAGGGAAGATAACTAATGTATGACTTTTATATACGAAAACAATACACCTACCAAACTACTCTGTTGTAGTAGGGCTAATCCATACAAATTCATCCACGTCTTTATATCTCGCGGGAGTAATTGGGAAGTAAATTGCTGCAGTTTATTGCTATGAGCAGTAATCTTCAGCATCAGTCACTCCTGAATATAAATAAAATATATGACATTAAAATATAATATAGAAAAAATAATAATTAATTTAAATATTTTTAATGCACCATAAATAATAATTAATTTAACATAATTCACCAAACCAAAGTCTAGCAGAAACATGATACTAGTATCGTGTAAGGACAAACATATCATATGGTCCTTGTAACGCCCCGGATTTTAGGTCCAAAACGTTACTAAAAAAATACTTTTAGAAAAATTTACGATAATATTTTTTTTGTAAGAATATCTACATTTATGCTTTTAAATAATTAGTAACAATCACATTTATTTAATATTATTAAAAAATGTTTATTCAAGCTAAAATAAAGGAAAAATCAATTATTCCTAACGGAAGCGAAACCCACTTCCGCATTTCTAGAATTCGAGTGCATTTAAAAGTTTGGTGACAAAAAATTTTTTAAAAAAATAACATAGAAATGTTGCGGCAATACTTATTATTACAAAATTGTCTTGAAAACCCTATTTTTACCTCGCGTTTGCCACACGTTAATACTCATCAACTACTCTTGAATCTCCTCGAACTCATTAGTACCTAAAATGTTGTTGTAATGGTCAGTTTTTTCCATCGTCCACATCAAACCAAAGCTAAACATATAAAAGAATAACACAAATCATATAAAGGTAGAAACTTCCAATTTAAAAAAAATGCGCCAACAGTAAATCGTATATAAAAAAATATATGTATAATGCATGCTCCTAAAACTATATGATCCGGATATAAACTTGCCATTAAAGAAACTTCCACACAGAAAAATCACTCATACCAATGGGGAAAATAAATCTGCCACTAAGGCAACTCCCACAAAGATGCATATGTCATAACATGACCATATATTATCAAAACTATACTCGCACACAGCCCACTAATAATCATGTCATATGCATTTAACAAAAAATCACATTTTTAAAACCATCATCTTATTCACACATCACAAAGATCACATATCACACATCCTTACCATGAGAATCTTATATTCATAGACAAATAATCATTAGGTAATAATTTTCACCACGTACACATAAAAATCGGGACTTGACTTCATTTACACCATAAAGATTAAAACTTTATATATAACAAGAAACTTCAAACTTCAACTCACATACATCATCGAATCAAAACCTTATCATATATATATAACATAAAAAAAATCATATTTTGCTTCATACCCATCATAAAAATTAAAACTTTATCACGTATAATATAAAAATTCATATTTTACTTCTTAAAAAGACATACATTACATATCAAACTCAACGTAAAGGATTTCAGATTTCATTATTTTATTTTATTAGTCTACATTTATTTCTTTCAAAAGCAAGAAATTACAATTATTAATTTCATGTCATCCAACTAACGGTCTAACTATAATTTGTGCGAGGAAAAGCCCTTACCTTGGCATTTTTTCTTCCTAATACGAAGCTCTAAGCCCCACGAAGTTGTTCACAAGAAAAGTTTGATGCACGAAGAAGAGGAGGTGTGAAGGAGATGACGGCTAGGGTTTTTGGTATTCTTTTCTACTTATTATTACTTAGTATGGAAATATTGTGGACTTTAGGGAAAATTTAAAGTGGAGTTTATTGAGTAGATAATGTTGGGCCCAAACAAAGAATACAAGGGAGAAAATATTATTTTATTTATTTATCATTATTTTTTCTTAACCTTGATCATAAAAAAACTAAGCCACAAACTCCAAGCCCGAATTTCTATTATGGGTTGGGTTACACCAAGCCACAAACCCTTAGCCCAAATTCTTCTTGTACTAAAGAAAATCTATATATATATATATATATATAAAACTTATCGATTGATTAAATAATTCTTACTAATAATTTTATCAACTACAATAAGTCGAACAAGGAAAATAATTATCACACCTAAATTAATATTGAGAAATATATATATTTAAAGGTCTTAATTATTTTAAATGATAAATTTAAAGGATGTTACAATACTCACCCCCTTAAAAATAGTTTCGTCCTTGAAACTAGTCGGACATGAAAAGGTCAGGGTAGAGCCCTCTCATTTTTTCCTCTAATTCCCAAGTTGCATCTTCGGTTGTTTGGTCCCAAATTACCTTAACCAATGTGATCTCCTTACCTCGTAGGTGTTTCGTAGTCCTGTCTCCAATGCTCAATGGTGGAACTGCAAAAGAAAGGTTCTCCATCAACTGGATATCATCTGACACGATAATATGGGAAGAATCAACCATGTACTTCCTCAGCTGTGACACATGGAACACGTCATGCAGCTTGGCCAAACTCGGAGGCAAGGCAATTTGATAAGCTACTAGACCCTCACGTTGGAGAATCTGGTATGGGCCAATGAATTTAGGAGTTAGCTTCTTAGACTTCAATGCCTTACCAACTCTAGTAGTAGGCGTCACTCTCAAAAATACATGTTCACCCTCTTGAAACTCCAGCGGTTTCCTCCGTTGGTCGGCATAACTCTTTTGTCTGCTTTGTGATGTCTTCATCCTTTCTTGATCAGACGGACCTTATTTGTGGTCTGTTGTACCAATTTTGGCCCCACAATTTAGTTCTCACCATCCTGATACCAACACAAGGGGGTTTGGCACTTACGCCCATACAGAGCCTCGTACGGTGCCATCCCAATGCTTGCATGATAGCTGTTGTTGTAGGTGAACTCAATCAGAGGAAATATATTATCCCAACTTCCTCGCTCATCCACCACACACGCTCTTAGAAAATCCTCCAAGGTCTGAATAGTTCTTTCTGTTTGTCCATCGGTTTGAGGGTGATTGGCCGAACTCAATCTCAATTTAGTACCCAACACCTCATGTAATGCTCCCCACAAACGAAAAATGAACTTCGGATCTCTATCTAACACAATGCTAGAGGGTACCCCATGTAGTCTGACAATCTATGCAATGTATATCTCTGCAAGCTTAGTCACATCATAATTAGTCCTCACGGGTATGAAATGGGCAGATTTGGTCAACTTGTCGACAATCACCCAAATGGAGTTAAACTTCAGTTGATTCTTCGGCAATGCTACCACAAAATCCATGGATATATTATCCCATTTCCATACCGGTATATCTAATGGCCTTAATAGTCCCCTTGGCTTTTGATGTTCTACCTTAGCTTTCTGACAAGTCAAACACGAACCCACATATTTTGCTACTTGTTTCTTCATTCCCAGCCACCAAAACTTCTGTTTAAGATCTTTATACATTTTGGTGGTACCAGGGAGAATACTCAACTTGCTTTTGTGGGCCTCATCCAAGATAGTCCTCCATAATTCGGTATTGTCGGGTATACAAACACGTCCATTACATCTCAAAATATCATCTGCGCCCACCTTGAATTCAGGTGCCCTGCCAACCTCGATCAACTTCCTTTTCTCTTGAGTCAACACGTCTATAACTTGGAGAAATTTAATCTCATTCATCAGTTCACTATCTATAATGATCATTCCACAGTGCACTTTTCCCAATGGAGAATCCAAATTAAGATTCAAGTCACAGAACTTCTCTAACAACTCCAACCCCTTCATTGTTACAAACGAGAGATGAACGTGCTTCCTGCTTAGGGCATCATCCACCACGTTCGCTTTCCTTGGATGGTAATGCAATGTGAACTCATAATCTTTAATAAACTCCATCCATCTCCTCTGCCTAATGTTAAGCTCATTTTCATCAAACAAGTATTTCAAACACTTATGGTCACTAAATACATCAAAACTCACCCATACAGATAATGTCTCCAAATTTTCAATGCGAGGACAATTGTAGCTAACTCCAAGTCATGAGTGGGATAATTATTTTCATGCACCTTCAATTGCCTTGAAGCATAGGCCACTACTTGTTTGTTTTGCATCAGTACACAACCCAATCCTTGATATGAGGCATCACAATAAACTTCGTAAGGCTCTTCTGGTTGTGGCAACACTAACATTGGGGATGTAGTTAGTTTCTCTTTCATCATTTGGAAAATTTTCTCACAACCCTCAGTCCAAGCATAAATCTGGTTCTTCTTCGTAAGGTGTGTCAATGGAGTAGCAATCTTGGCAAATCCCTCAATAAATCTCCTATAGTACCCAGCCAAGCCCAGAAAACTTCTAATCTCGGTGACTGTCTGCGGTTGTTTCCATGCCATCACGGCTTCTACCTTGGATGGGTCAACAGCGATCCCTTCCTTAGAAATTACATGTCCCAAGAACTTCACTTCTTCCAACCAAAATTCACATTTTCCTAGATTGGCATATAGTTGTTGCTCTTTTAGTACTTGTAGAACTTGACACAAATGTTCCTCATGTTCCTCCCGACTCTTGGAATAGATCAAGATGTCATCAATAAAGATCACCACAAACTTGTCTAAGAACGGACGGAAGATACGGTTCATATAATCCATGAAGCTAGCTGGTGCATTGGTCACTCCAAAAGGCATCACCAAGTACTCATAGTGCCCATATCGCATTCAAAAGGTTGTCTTAGATATATCATCTTCTTTCACTCGAATATGGTGGAATCCCAACTTTAGATTAATCTTAGAAAACACCTCTACCCCTCTGAGTTGGTCCATTAAATCATCAATGCGAGCTAAAGGGTATCTGTTTTTTGTTGTGACTTTGTTCAGCTGTCGGTAATCAACACACAATCTCGACTTTCCATCCTTCTTCTTCACCAATAACACGGGGGCTCCCCATGGTGACACACTAGGCCGAATGAATATCTTATACATAAGGTCTTCCAATTGGTTGTTTAGTTCTGATAGCTCTAAGGGGGCCATTTTGTAAGGAGTGATAGAGATGGGTCCAGTACCTGGAATAACATCGATAGAAAATTCGACATCACGGACTAGGGGTAGTCTTGGTACGTCTGGTGGGAAAACCTCAAAGAAATCCTTCACTACCTAGATCTCATCGACAACAACCTCTAGACTCATGCTGACTGAGTTGAGAAACACATATTTCTGGACTCCTCCCTTCAGAGAAAACTTCAATCTGTTGGCTGAAAGCAACTTCGAAATATCGGGATCCAGAAATATCACGTTTCGTCGGGCATAGTCTAACATCATGTAGTTGCTAGACAACGAATCCATTCCCAAAATTACTCCAAGATTTTTCAGAGGAATACAAATTAAATCGATCTTAAAATTCATTTTAAACACAGTCAGCGGGCATTGCAAACACGCCAAATTACATTTTACTAGTTCAACAGAGGGAATGGTAACCATTAAATTGAATGGTAAGGTAGTGACATCTAGTTGGAGCAATTTCACCCAATCTAATGAAATGAACGACTGTGTTGCCCCAGAATCATATATCACAGAAAGTATTTTTCCAACAATAAAACACTCACCCTGGATAAGTTATGAGGAAGATGGTGTTTCTTCTCCTCTAATGTGATAAACACGTCCTCGAGCAGTAGGGCGTACCACATCCTTGTTGTTGACAGTATCATTCTCCCGACAATCTTTTGCCAGATGGCTTGGTTTCTGACAAACATAACATATCATGGTTCTTCTTGGACACTCAGTTAGCCTATATCCCTCCTGTCCACAGTAATAGCATCGAAGAGTATGTGCCTGGTTTTGTATTGGATTCTGATGCCTCCGATCTCCCCTGTTTTGGGGTCCCGATCGATCTCCAGTAGTCCCCTGTGGGCGGGCATACGGCTTTTTCTGTTGGAACTGACTGCCTTTGTTTTATTGGTCACCATTTCCCTATTTGAAAGTAATATTTAGAGTTAGAACCCCATAATTAAATGGTAAGGTTGTTTTTGATTTCCTACCTGAGGTCTCATTGATCCCCAATAGCACCTCTGTTCAAGCGGCCCCGTTCCATCTTCTCCACTAGCACCTGATACTGACGTATCTCTAGAGGTCCCACACACTGCTTAATTTCATATCTGAGCTCGCTTTCAAACCTCACACACATGTACTCTTCATTCATTTGGTTATGAAAGTAGCGAAAATGTTTTGCTAGGGACTCAAACTTTGCTGCATACTCGGACACTGTGAGACTTCCCTGATATAGTCTCACGAATTGGGCCTCCTTCTCAGCCCTGGCACTCTTCGGAAAATATTTTTCCAAGAACTTTCTCTTGAAAAATTCCCAGGTCATCTCTTCGTGATTTCCTTCCATCATTTGCCTCGCCCCTCGCCACCAGTTTTCAGCTTCACCAATCAACAAATAGGCGGCATACTCCACCTTCGTGTCATTTGGGTAGTGGAGGATCTCAAAGATCTTCTCGATCTCTTGCGGCAAGAGGTCAGCCTTGTTAGGGTCATGCTCCCCTTTAAATTTTGGCGGATCTTGCCTAAGGAATTCAGTCAGTCCTCTCGTTACCATAGCTGCTTCCTCCCTCAGGTCCCTCTGCGCATTACGTTGAGCCTGGTCTGCAGCTTGTTGAGCTTGAACTGCAGCTTGTTGGGCCATTGCGGTGGCCATTGCATTCATGGCTTGGATTGCTTTGGTCATGTCACTTTCTCCCTGGGGCACTGGTCGGTTCGCGCGACGAGCCATACTTCCTACAAATTATCTAATTAGGATAACACTGTGTTCTCATTGTAACCTTAGGGTCGTAAGGAATGTTTTATTCACGGCTATATAGTAGGTTCGTATCACACAATAAATTTTGTACTAGGGGGTTCCCAGGAAAGAGATGTGGGGCAACAGACCACTTAATAACCAAGTCTTTCCTTAGCTAGAATCCCACTACTACAACTTTTTACGGTATTACCCTTCCCTTCTATTATGGGGACAATAGCTTTAGGTCACATGATAAGTCGTGTACTAGTGGGGTTCCCAGGAAAGAGAGGTGGGTCAATGGACCACTTAATAACTAAGTCTTTCCTTAGCCAGAATTCCACTAACACAACTTTTTACGGTGTTACCCTTCACTTCTATTGTGGGAATCATACAATTTTATAACGGTTAGAAATTTACTGCATTGTCTTTATTACAAAAATTTAGATCATAACACAAAATTAAGTAATTAAGGAATATTCATAATCATTATAAATTCAACTGGCCTAATTAATTTCATAATTAAGGTCGAGACCAATTAAATGTCGCATGTTTTCAAATCAAATCAATCTAATTTAATATGTAATAATTTCACAGTATAACAAAATAACATTAATCATTTTATAGTTTTAAAAAAATCAATCCGTTGCAATTAATTGATAATGTCATAAATATACAAACAATTATTACATAACGTCAAACTAAATCATGAATTGTAAATTATTAAAAATTCAAATCAGGAGTAGTAAATTTGTAAGGTCATCATAGTAAATTTATAACGTCATAATGTCATTAAATCGCGATTATTAAATTCATAACGTACAAACAATTATTTAAAAAAATTCAAATCACGAGTAGTAAATTCATAACATCATTAATTCACGAATAATAAATTCATAACATACAAACAACAATTATTAAAAAATTCAAATCACGAGAGTAAATTCACAACGTCATGAAATCAAAAGTAATTATTGCATTGAATCAAATTAAAACTATTTCAAATCGTAGGATCAAGAATTTAAGGCATATCATAATTGCAATTAATTGAAGGAAAAGTTCTATTTTTGAGAAGAAAAAAAAAACAATTAGTATTAAAAGAGAACAAATAATTAATGCAAATTTAAATTTTCCCTATATGAATATATAATACCAGATTAGTAATAAATCATAGAATAAAATATACCAAAATCAAGCATCACACATAAATCAAGCCAATCGTCATACATAATCGTCCCCCTCAAAAATTTCCAAGATTATTGCTCTGATACCATAATGTAACGCCCTGGATTTTTGGTCCAAAACGTTACTAAAAAAAAATACTTTTAGAAAAATTTACGATAATTTTTTTTTTGTAAGAATATTGACATTTATGCTTTTAAATAATTAGTAACAATTACATTTATTTAATATTATTAAAAAAAGTTTATTCAAGCTAAAATAAAGGAAAAATCAATTATTCCTAATGGAAGCGAAACTCACTTCCATATTTCTAGAATTCGAGTGCATTTAAAAGTTTGATGACAAAAATTTAAAAAAAAAATAGACATAGAAATGTTGCGGCAATACTTATTATTACAAAATTGTCTTGAAAACCCTATTTTTATCTTGCGTTCGCCACACGTTAATACTCATCAACTACTCTTGAATCTCCTCGAACTCATTAGTACCTAAAATGTTGTTGTAAGGGTCAATTTTTTCCATCGTCCACATCAAACCAAAGTTAAACATATAAAAGAATAACACAAATCATATAAAGGTAAAAACTTCCAATTTAAAAAAAATGTGCAAACAGTAAATCGTATATAAAAAAATATATGTATAATACATGCTCCTAAAACTATATGATCCGGATATAAACCTGTTACTAAGGCAACTTACACACAGAAAAATCACTCATACCAATGGGGAAATAAATATGCCACTAAGGCAACTCCTACAAAGATGCATATGTCATGACATGACCATATATTATCAAAACTATATTCGCACACAGCCCACTAAGAATCATGTCATATGCATTCAACAAAAAATCAAATTTTTAAAACCATCATCTTGATGCACAAAGAAGATGAGGTGTGAAGGAGATGACGGCTAGGGTTTTTGGCATTCTTTTCTGCTTATTATTACGTAGTATGGAAATATTGTGGACTTTAGGGAAAATTTAAAGTGGAGATTATTGAGTAGATAGGGTTGGGCCCAAATAAAGAATACAAGGGAGAAAATATTATTTTATTTATTTATTATTGTTTTTTTCTTAACCTTGATCATACAAAAACTAAGCCACAAACTCCAAGCCCGAATTTCTATTATGGGTTGGGTTACACCAAGCCACAAACCCTTAGCCCAAATTCTTCTTGTACTAAAAAACCATCTATATACATATATATATATATATAACTTATCGATTGATTAAATAATTCTTACTAATAATTTTATCAACTACAATAAGTCGAACAAGGCAAATAATTATCACACCTAAATTAATATTGAGAAATATATATTTATAGGTCTTAATTATTTTAAATAATAAATTTAGAGGATGTTACAGTCCTCTAGTATAGCGTGTAAGATCCCCCTTCTACTGTACAGATCCATCTTGCATATGGTCCTCATGTTGTACAGCCTCATCCTCCTCCTGTATAGCCTCTTCTTGTACATATGTTGCCTATACAAACTCCTTCTACAATGTAACATCAGCCTATGGGATTATAGGTATATGACTATGCTCTCCCTCATCATCCTCCTACACTATAAATCGACATCTCCTCCGGGATGTTGTGGGTCGAATCTTTTTCGGATGAGCATCCATCATAGATGATGAAGTATCAGATTTGCATACTATTCGTACTATTTTGTCATCTCGTCCTCTAGCACCAGCACCCGTTGAAAATAAACAAATAGGAAAAACTTGAAAAATTATGGGAAAAAATCCAAAAAACTTGGGGGTTTCAAAATTTTCGGAATAAGTTGTTTACTGGAAAACTTGAAAAAAAGTTTTCCGAAGTGTAACTTCTCTACTGGGAAACTTGAAAAAAAATTTGATAAAATAGAAAATTTTGACACTCACTTATGTATCATAAAACCGAAATGATATTGAGAGTAAAAATGAAAATGAAAACTTTTAATATTTATATGAGGGCAAATATGTGAGTTCATCATATTTATGGAGATAGGATTATAATATGGTGTACAAGGTAAAATTTTCCCCCACTCACAAGTGGTAACAAAAAAACCCAACGTTCTTAGCCCTTTGATTGCCACGAAAATTTGTAATTAGATTATTTGTGTCTATTTAGGCCGCTACAAATATGACTTCTGTAGCCATTTTCTTCTTTGTGAAACTTTTGATCACCACAAATGAAGTATTTTCATATAGTAGAAACTTATTTATTGTTGTATTAAATAGTTTACAATTTACATACTTTTTTTCCAAAGTAATAAAAGTTTGTTTTAAATATCAACAATTTAGGTTTTTCCCCGAGATGGCAGTGAAGAAGTAATGTGAGTGAAGTAGTAATGTGTAGTGGGTGGGTTATAAAATTTGCATCCTTTTAGCTTTCGGTTGACAGGTTTTATTACTTAGTTGAGTTCGCAAGCTTAATGGGCGGGAATTTTTTTTTTTTATGGTCAAAATTTGGTGATCGTTCATCTAGTTAGTCTCTCATATTTGTTCATTTATTCGGTTTTTATAATATCTTAGTTTTTGTTATATAAAATTGAATAAAACATACTATTATATATAGCAGAGACAAATAAACAACCTTCTCAAAATGTATCAACAGACATAAGAAGAGATACTTTAAGCTATTATAAGAGATTCAAATTATATAATAACAAGACAACCTAAAGGAGTTATACACCAATCCAAAATTTGTAAATATAATATATTTCCTTCTCTCAACATAAACAACCCCAATAGCTTATCTTAATCGGGGCAGTTGCCCCCACTAGCTTATTAATTGTGTTTACTAGTCATTATGTAAATTTAATTTTTCTCACAAAATCTAAATATTTATTTAATAATTTATTTGTGAAGAATTGATTGCACAATGGTGTGAGAAATAAATATTTAATGATTGTTTGTTCATTTATATAGAAAAATATATAATTTAATTGAAATTTTCAAAAAAAATTATAACATTAATGTTATCATTTTATTATTTATATCTTGATGATATTTTTTTATATAAATATTTATAGTATGATGATGCCCTTATTAGGTAAAATTTCTAAATCTAACTCTGAATATGTGTAAACAATTCATCGCTTATCAAAAATAATTTTAAAATTTAATTTATATACATAGTTAATGTAAAGAATTTTTACATTGTCAATCAATTATAACTGTTAAATCAATAGAAATGTTTGATTATTTATCACAGTTAAATTTAAAGTCATGCACTATAAATATTGTGATGTGTTCACAATATAAAAAACAATATAAAAGTATCTCATTACATACTTTTTGTAGCCACTCTTGCACACTTATTTCTAGTGAGAGCAATAAATAATATCTCATTTGCCTTTAAAAAATAAATATTTTTTTTAAAATAATATATATATATACACGTGCTATATGTTTCATGTAGGGTAATTCTAAATCCAGTAGAATTAACTCTACGATTTTTAGGCCGACTTATATAGAAAAATTCATTTTGACGAATCTATCCTATAATTTATTACACTTACCCAAGAAACATGGGCCTCCGTGCATGATCAAAAGGCAGCCCATTAGTATCAATATACTATCTCGTAATATATTCATAAAATATGTTTGAATCAAAAACTATCATTAATTAAATTATTTTGCCTGAATTTTTTCATTTACAAAAACACTTTGTTATTCAATAGCCTTTTCTATTTTAAATAAGTTTTTATTTTTTTAATATATAAAATTTAATGTAATTTATTCTCAATTTATATTATGAAAATTAAAATGATTTAAAATATAATTGTTAAAATCGTATTTAATATTCTAATTTTCTAGAAGGATTAATTGTGTCTAAATTTAACATTTCAAGTATTTAATCTTTCAAGTTTAGTTTCGAAAATTTACTTTTAGTCACTATTATTTTAAGTTTAGTCCCTAAATTTTTTTATTTTTTTTTAGTTACTATCTTGAAAAGTTTTTGTAGGGATTAAAAATGAATAAAAAATTTAGAGGTACTAAAATTATTAAAAAAAATCAAAAGTTTATCAATATAAGGACTATAAATATATTTCATCTTAAAAATCAAAATAAGAACTAAAACATCAAAATATAGGCTAAAAACTAATTAAAAGAACTAAAGACTAAACTTAAAATGTCATAATTTTGTTTAGACTAACAACATATTTAACATTAAATAGAAAGAACACAAAACCTAAACTAAAATTGTTAGATAAATTATTACAACCAATTAAAATTAGTTACGTTGACTCCGCAAACTATCTCAAAACTAAATTCTAAAAGTATTAATGAGGTAAAATAACAATTTTCCAAAAACAACCTAAAATTTATCTAGTACTGAAAATTTGACAAGTTTGAAGAAAATCTCTTCAGGGTGCATTTAACAAAACAACTTAATTAATCAAATAGAAATTTTATAGAAAATTGAAATAAGGTGAGAAAATTGCAAAGATGTATAATAAATCAACTCTATTGAATGAGCGTCACTTAATAGTTAAATGACTTAAAAAAAGTCAAAATGTTCACCCACTCATCATGACTCTCCCCAAAAAGATCTTCTTTAGGTACTTCCAAATGTCCCATTCTACCTTTGTTTTTTAAATTGTTCTCCCGCTGATCACGCCACAGTCTCCTAAGAGGAACAACAACAACAAAAAAACTGTTCCTTCAATATCACTCCAAAACAAATCGAATATCAAAAGTGCAAACGTGCTTTTAACTAATTATGCCGTTCATTGAGCTAACTTGACAATTTTCCTTTCAAAAACATAGACAGCGCCTTGTTATATTGTTACTTTAATTTTCATTTTAAGCAAATGTCTAAATCCACATTGCAAATTTTACCCCCACAGCAATTAAATGCAAACAAAACCACTTGATTTGTGAGTCTAACTTAGATAATGAACAAAATCAAAAGGATATCCTAATTACTCATAATTCGATATTGCGTATGGATGTAATATTTACTCTTTAAAGTCACTTACTTTAAATAAACAATATAACTTAAAAAATTCTTATTAACAAGTATTCTAATATCATTAGCATTGTACATGTCTTAATTTAATACTTTATTATTTCCTCTCAGAGTCCTTTGAATAGTATTTATTATTTTTTTAATGTTAAAGCATACTAGTTTTCGTCTTTTGACAAAAGAAATTTTAAAAAAATTAAATAACATTGAACATCCGTATAAACAAAAGAGAATGAATTCTAATGATAAAATAAAATAAGAGACTTAACTTACATATTTAAAATTGAGATAAAAGACTTCATTGAACACTAATTAAACTATATAAAAAAAATATTTCTTTAATATTACAAATTAAATTTATATCAATACAATAAATGCATGATTTTTCTATGTCTACAAACCCAAGTGCACTAGTTTGCATTAACATTGACCATCATCAAAACCAGACATGTGTGTTACACAATAATTATTTCCATACTACTTATAACACTTTGAAAAATATAAGTGCTAGTATATTGGCAAAGACACGCCTTGCAACATGGCTTTCAGGTTCCATATTTCACACTCCCACTTAACATTGTCTTCTATCTTTCTCCATCTATTATTGTATTTCAACATTTGCCTAACAAATCAAGGACGACCAAGAATAGTGGTATGGTAGGTCCCTCAATCAATTTTGGAAATTCAGATAACAAAGGAGGGTAGGGACTAATCTAAGCAGTTAAAAAACAAAATTAATTAACTGTCACTTTTTGACTAAAAACCATGTACGTTCTATCCCCCACACTACATATCTTTATGTCTCCCATGCTGACCTTCCAAAACCTAGCACATGTATCATGACCTAGAGTTCATTAATCTATATAGCAATCAAATTTCAAATAGAGCACAATACTGTCTAGCATTTGTTGGTGTTCGATAGGACATAGTCATCAATACATAATTTATTTGTTGTCCAAATTACTTCTTGTCAAAAGCTAGAAATTAATTTTTCAAGGTAAATAGAATCATTTAAGAAAATAACTTCTTCTAACAAATGTCATTCCATACACGCTAATTATAGATCAAATTTATGACTATATATTTAAGAAAATCAATTACCTGTCAATTATATTGATTATCAACACATCACATGTAATTACATTTGATTCAATTTATTACAGTATGAGTCATGATCCCACCTTAAATCAGTTGATCTATGTGTCAGAATGTAAGTATTACATCTAGAATCCATTCATAGGTCATTAAATCATCCTACCCCACATTCATTCACACTTCCACAATCCTCGCATAATTAGCCGGCTTTTATCATAAAAAAAATATCTGTCTCTCTATAAAATGAATCTAACAAGTTGATCCTCTAAACAGTCATCTCTCATTGACATTGTTTCAAACACCATGTCTTCCCTTGGAAACCAACTCTCTTTCTTCTTCTTCTTCTTCTTCTTCTCCTTGCTTGTCCTCTCACCCCAAATTCAAGCAAGACAAAACAAATTCTTCAGCTTCTTCACTCATTTCAAAACCATCAACAATGTCAAAGATCCTCAACCTTTAACAACAGCACCAACACCAGCACCTTTATCAGCACCAACACAAGAACCTTCAGCACCACCAGAAATTGGAACAACTATACCGTCAGGGCCAGCACCAGAACCTGAATTTTTAAACAATGGAAATAGTTATGGCCTCTATGCTATGGATTCAACCAAAGAGACTCCAACAAACTTTGAAAATGAGCTTCTAAATGAAGATTTCAATGACAATAAAAGCTACAAAAAGGGTTATCCTCAAACCAACTTCCGCAACAACTACAACAATGAAGTTTACACAAAAACCTACAACAGTGAAGAGTACAACAACAACAATTATGAGAGGAAAGGAGAAGGAATGAGTGATACAAGGTTTATGGAAAATGGAAAGTACTATTACAATGTAAATAATGAAAATGACAATAATAACCTTAATTGGTATGAATCAGGGAGAGGAAGCAATGAAAATGAAGGTAATAACTATGGAAAAAATAATCAGTATCCAAATGAATTTGATACTATGGAAGAGTATGAGAAGCAGCAAGAAGCACAAGGTTACACATACACACCATGATTAATTAAGTGTTGTTTTTAATTATATACATTTGGTTAAACAATTAGAATGAGAGACATATAATGCACACACACATTAGAATGAAAAATGGTATGTAATGAGATAATTGTGATGCTTTATTTTTCAAGTTTTATGCATCCGTGATCTTGCATAGTTTTCATTTATTTTTATTTTCGTGTGTAATGTGAGGTTCTATCTTCTTCGGAAACTATTTTACATTTTGTCAAATAGTATGTGATCAAATTTATGTTTTGGAATCCTTCTTATCAATGGCTTAGAATTAAGTGGAATTTATCAAACAAAAATATCAGGGTGTTGAATAGGAGGATTTCTTTATATCTCTCTAATCTCTATGTCCCCAAATATATACTGTTTTGTGTCCAAATTAATTAAACAATACTAAAAATTAAACTATACCTATAAAAAAAACTGTGAATGAGTGAACATATGCCAACATCTTATGTTTTGTTTCCTCCTTTTTAGTTGGAAAACGTAAATAATTACTAAAAACTAGCTAGACAGAAAATTTGCCAACATGATTTATTATGTGTTTTTTCAGTAATTATTAACAATAAGAACAATCATGAACGCTTGTAAGTTACATTTGTTCAAAAGGTGTAGAACACAGTGCACTCATTGTTCAAACTAGCTAGTGCAAGATCACCAAAGAGTGAGGCATTCCCCAACTAGGTCATGAAACCACTATATTTAGCTAATTCTACCAAGTGATGGTGAAATTAAGGCAATAAGATATTTTCGCTTTACCCTTCTATTTATGGTTCTCTCAAAAATAATTATATGCAAGTTCATAATGTCCGATAGTCTTTGGTGAAGGAACATTCATCTTTTCTTTTCCCACCTTTATCTTTCCTTATTTTCATTTCGCTCCTCCTCCTTTTATGCCTACTTTATCTTCCCTTATTTTCATTTCGCTCCTCCTCCTTTTATGCCTGCTATTTTTTAAATCACAAATGTTACAAGTAATTTGTTGTATCAATACACTCTTTAATTTCACTCCGTCAACCACCAAATCAACTTTATTTTCACTTTCTAATTTACATTATACAGTTGAATTTCATATATTCCTATTATTCATTGTAATTACATTTACTTTAACTTACATGTTTGGAGTTGCCATCTTTGTATGCAATAACTCAATTAATTGAAATGCGAACAAGAACAATTAGTTGGTGCATTTATAGGATAAATTAAGTTTAAATAATCAATCAAAGCATAAACCGTAAGCTCTATTAAATTCTCAAATTTGTGCCTATTTTAATTTTTGTTAACTGCAATTTCATTACTGTAAATCAATGGATGCCACGCATTTAAAGTGATTTTAACATTCTCAATACAACCAAAATATATATCACGCTCGCGCACGTACTGCTAGATTAATCAAACAGGACCAGTGCCACATCGTTTACCTAATAAGCCGATCCCTAATGCATAAGATCCAGAAAGTTAACCCATTCTAATTAATTATGAGAAAAAACAAAGGCATGAGAAAACTATTGCTACAACACATAAAGAGCAACAACTTAGCACAGCCATATGCGGCAGATGTAGCCATGAATTTTACAAGGTTAACTTGATAGTAAGATCTTTTGCATTTCGCAATGATGTACGATACACAATTTGCCACTTTCATCATGCCAGAAGAAAATTTTCAATGCAAATCAGCTTGATTAAGTATGACACTCTGATTAACCCCGTCTTTTTTTATCATCTTCCTCCTCCTCCTCATCAGAATCACCACTCTCCCGAAATCGTGGATTTTTTTCCTACAAATCAAATCAAGTAAATGATGGCAACAGTTAGGATGAAAATGATATTTTTGGAACTAGAATATGGATTAATATTAGTAGTGTTGGCAATTGCAGAATAAACATGAGGAATATAAAATACAAGCATAAGCCTTTAGTTAAAGAAACAAGTCCCACAGACTATGTAACCCTATTGGGTATGTCAATTGGAACTATTGTTATATAATTGAACAATCAGCCCGAAGCATCATCAACATTTGTAGAGTTTACCGGTCTAGATTCATGGTCAGAGTTCCTCCGAGATTCATGGTCAGAGTTCCTCCGAGATTCATGGTCAGGGTTCCTTCGAGATTCATGATCAGGGTTCCTCCGAGATTCATGATCTGATGTTCTTTTTGAGGGCTCATGTGTGTGGCGATCATCGTCTCTGTGTCTCTTCCTATGGTAATCTATTATGACAGGGAGACAGTAAATTTATATCATTAGTAATTGCAAAGGCAAATAATAACTGTAACACTAACTGCTTCTAAAATATTTAAATTGCTGGACGAAAGAGATTGTTTTGAGATGAAACTACCTCCTCTACCATGCCGATGGGAACCACCATGACCATGGCTACCACCATGTCTACCATCTGCAAGAATAAAAATGCTGAACCATTAAACTTGCAGACAATACAAACTCATGCAAATGATAAAGAACTACCACAAATTTTACAATGTAAAGAAAGTTAGATAGCTGAAGAAAAGCAACCAAAAAACAATGAGGCTGGTTCACCACAAGACTAACACAAGCTCATACTTCGGCCTAGCATACAGCATTGAGACTATAAGTCTAACAAACTTAAGTCTAAAGACAATATTTAACTGAATATTGAACAGGAAATTGGATAAGATTCAGAATATTACGAGAAGCACCAACACTTGCAAAATTCATTGCAATATTTTTACTGCATAAGAGATGTTTAGATTCAACAGGCAAGTCATAATGTTGCTTCCTGTAGAGAAAATGTTATTTGCATATCCAACTCAGTTATCCGAAATGAAATTCACATTATACTAAATCTTACAAAACTGTACCAATCAGAGCAACAATTGGACTTTCTGACATGGAAACTGTGAATTATAATCATTAGGAAAAGAAATCTAATGTAGGCAGCTATTGAAGGCATTACTATGTTTACGATGCAGAAGAGGACAGGCTAATTGAAAAAATGCACATGGTTGGAGGCTGCAAAATGTATTGCATATTTACACAGACAACGCAATGATAGACTAACACTAAAAAATGAAAAGAAAAAAATACATTAAACAAATTTTCTTATCAGAAACAAGTAAAATGTTGAGCCATGGTTACTACTAGTAGCTGAAGATCCATATAAAATATAACAGTCACTTACAAGAAGATGGAATAACTGGGGGAAAAGATCCCAAAGAACCAGCACCATAATCTACAAGCTGCCTTTGTACTTCTAACTCTTTCTGAACCAACTTTCCATATCCACCTCTACGTATGTCGAATTAAGGTAACAAAAAGGAGACAAGTAGAAAAAACTAATGCATAAAAGTATTTTTCTGAAGTAATTTTGCAGTAAGATTTGTTGTTCAAAGATCAAGTAAAGGTGTGGAAGTGTTCATTATTCAATTTCAATTGAACCATGTCAAAATCTTGGCAAAGTAACAAATTTATTTGTTTGAACATGAAAAGATGTATTTGATCAAATGTAAAGTTCACTCTAGAGTATTGAACTATTATGAATTGCTAATTTGCCGCATTTATCGAATCCTCTAGTGTGCAATTAGTGACAAAATTGATGGTTTATTCATACTATTATTTTCATTCCATTGTGAAGGAGAAAAATCAATTATACAATTCACACAATGATGCCAATTACAGCTAAATTTATGTTAAACATTAAAAAGGATATCAGGATCATAATCAGTGCGATATTCATCACGCACCTGCAAAAGTTAACAGCATCAGTCAATATTAGCCAAGAACAAAAGCAACCTTAAGAAAACAGAGGCACGAGAACAAGTAACAAATACAACGCAAAGTTGCAAACACTGGGATGTAGAAAATCTTGAATCAAGTTATTGGATACAACACAGGTATCATACAATATCTAAAATTGGTATATATAAAAAACACAAATCATAATCAATAGAGAGAATTGATAATTGCAAAATTAGGACGAGCCATCTTGATCAGAATAAAACAATATTGTTCATTTAAGCTGTTGTGCTATTCTCTTTTGTCATGGTGTAATAAATGCTAAAAAAATTGTAAAGGAAAGCTAAATATAACCAAATTGTCTGGGACTGGGTAAACTATGGACTGCACTACTAGTTTCAAATATTCACACTTTATTGTACGAAAGTTGTTCACCTGGCCCCCACTACGACCTCGACCCCATTGTCTTCCATCCTGGAATCCCCAGTCAAAATCAACACGAATAGGGCGATCATCCAGTATCGTCCCACTTATATATTTGCAAGCATCCTCAGTATCTTCATGAGAGTAATATCTAATAACAATTACATACATACACAGAATCATCAATCAGTACTGAATTATTTTCTCAACAGCCAACAAATCACTGCAATTAATAATGCATAATCACTAACTACACTATTCAATAAACTGGATACAATCTACGGTTCCTTCTCACACTTTCTTCTTAAATTAATCACAATCATTCTATATTGTCACATCATATTATCAATTTTGCTCAAATTAATAACTAGAATAATGCATCATTTTCTCTATTATCACATTATATTATCACCTATGCACAAATGAAAAACTAATTAATAGCTAGAATAATACATGTTGATATCTAGAAAGCAAAATAATGACATTAATATGATTAGGTTAGTTAAGTTTGAACAGAAATTGTATCTTACAATACGAAACAAAAACCACAGGGGGTTTTGGTGTTCTTATCCAATCCCATGATGATCTTTTTGATTTCACCAGCTCGTGAGAAAAGTTCGTAAATTTGCTCTTCGGTTGTGTAAAACGACATGTTCCCAACATAAACGGTTGTTGAAGTTATCAGCGCATGCTCAAATTCTTCTTGATTTCCGGGGAATCTTCTATCTCTATACGCCGAGAGCTTCGCTTGATTCTAAAACATTCACAAAGAAGGAAAAAATTCAAATCAAATAAACTGAAACCAATAGTAATCAAAACAAATTACGCTAAACTCAGTATAGCGTAGCGTAGTGCACCTTGAATAACGAAGCCATGTGTTGCTCTGCGACACTGTTAACGGTGAAAAATCATGAAAACAAAGAAGGAGAAGAGGTTCCGATTTGAGTTACACGATTAGGGCAGTGAAGTCCGACAAGACGAACCCTCACGTGGATCGTTTTGACCCGAAATGTAGATCCGGTCCACAAAAGTCACGGTTTAGCGAAGACTAAATGTTGGGCCTCAGCCCAAACAATATCAAAATTGTTAAAAGCTTTATTTGGGAGTTAGGAGGGGATGAAAAAGAAGTTCTTTTGAGGGAGGATAAAATATAGAAATAAAGATAAATTTTTTAAGAAGATAATTTTATAGAGAACGTAAAAGAATGTTTATAATTAATATATTTTTAATTTACAGAGTATCATAACAACGTCGAAATAATTTGAAAAATTTGTTTAAGTTCTCTAAATCATATGAAATTTTTTTTGAATATAATTTTTGAGTTCTCAAAATAAACGGATATTGTATTATGAATAAAAACAAATCATTTATAACCTCTCATTCTAAAACTTTTTATTCCTTCCTTTCATTTTTTTTAAAGCTCTCTCTTTTCTTCACTTTTAAACTTGCAAACAAAGCGCTAAGTGATTGCTATATCATCTTCATTTTTGTTCACATGGTGTTAAATATATTATCGGAAGTTGAGGTAAATTATTTGAGTTAATTTTACACAACTAAAAACTGATTTATGTTAAAATAACACTATTGCAAACTAATTTTTGATAAAATGCAGAGACATTAAGAGGTTGATCAAGTATTGCCAAATTATTAGTAAATTTTTTTTCTTAATATTGTCTCAAAAACACTTCATTTTTATTTAAATTGACCAATTTAAACGTATATATGAAACATACTAAAGAGTAAACCACCAAATAGTTAACTATAGTTTAGTATTGTACCTGTAATTTTAAGCACAAAATAAATAAATAAATAAACCAAAAGAAACATCTCTTAATTTTTTTGAATTACATTTATTTATTTGAGAATTGGTAAATAAAAACGTAGTATAAACTTGTAACTTAGAGTAAACTTAAATCAACTGTATTGGTTTTTTTAAAGAGCTCAATTTTCACATAGTTAGAATAAAAGGATTTACGTTGTTGATGCAGCCAAACTTTCATTTAGGTCGCTTTTGAAGTAATAATTATTAAAGTTAGTTATTTTTAATAAAATATAAATAAAAATATTATTTAAAAAGTGAATGTATAAGTTAAAATATAAACAAAAATATTATTTAAAAAATTAGTATATCTAATTAAAAATTAAAATAGAATACATCAATTAATTTATCGATTACTCTTTTAATTTATATTTTATCTCAAAAAAAATATGATTTATTGATAATTTAAAACTCTTTATAGTTACCATTATAAAAACTCTAAGTTATCATGTTTATGAATTAACTCTTTTTTAAAATGCATACAACAAAAGTTATTTTTATGATAGTAATTTTTTAAAACAGTTGTACCGTAAAATAATCTTCATGGTTTATATTATTGTACATCTAAAAGTTGTTACAAATGATTTTTATGCAAACTATCATAAAATTCATCTTTACAATGTATGTTTTTCTTCACTGCAAAATCAATTCAGGTGACTTTTTTTTTTGGTGAATTCTATAAAAATCTTTTCGTGGATAAAAAATCATTAAAAAGAAATAACCCTGACTATATTAAAATTTGATAGCGATATTTTTGAGAAAATACTAAATTATAGAGGTAAAATATTAATTGTAGGGGTATGGCCAGCAATTTTCAACTATTAGGGCCGCTATTTTGTTTTCGAGCCCATCAACTGAAGCAGGGACTTAGTTTGGTAGAACCCTGAACCGTTACGAGTACAGAAACTAAGCAAACCCTAAAAACTTTCCGATAACGAAATGGCTTCCGTCGCCGGCACTGCCGCGAGATCGATATTCCGGTCGTCCTCCGCCGTACGAACCGCTTTCCGTCTCGGTTCGGAAGCTAAAACAGCTCGCTCTCCTTTCCGAATCGCCTCTAATAAGCCTCTATCGCAATCCGCACTCAGGTAATTCACCACTATTTTTGCGAAGAAAAAATTGCTCATTATGCGAGCATTTCTGTGAGTAAATCTTTTTTTAACATGCTTATTAGTGCTGAATTTAGTGGTGCTTCAGTTGTATTCTGGTTAATTTAGTAAGCTGAAAATGAATGAAATTTATGATTTTTGTTGTTGAATTGTTTGTGAATGAAGGTGTCCTGTAGAATTGAGCTGCTGTGTTGAATCGATGTTGCCGTATCATACGGCAACTGCTTCTGCGTTGATGACTTCAATGTTAGTAGTTTCTGAACGCAGATACGGTTGGCTTCCTGAAGGTACTGTCTTTGCTACTACTACTTCAATGCAATAATAATTTGTTAATTAAATCTTCATTTTTATTAGTTTTTTCATTTTAATGCGTTTTGTTTTAGTGGTCTTTTTAGCTTTGTTTGGGAATAAATTGAAAGCAAAATATAGTATTGTAATTGTTTTTAATTTTTAATATCTTGCAAATGGCATGTGAATAATCTGTATTTTCTTCGTCCCTTGTTTGCTTGTTGGGAGTTCACTGAGAGTTGTTTGAAGAAAAGAGAGTTTCCGAAGGTATTTTACAGCTAAGTAGGACTAAAAAGAGTACTATGTTATGGGTCACCTGTAATAATTTTTTTTTGCCTGACAGTTGGGTTTTACTTTTGAATTAGGTAGCTAAACATCTGTAGGATTCCTTGTGTTCTTTCTTCAATTTAATTTGCAGGTAAGTTGGTGTCTTTTTTTAATTATTGGGTTAAACACTTAAACTTAATGGAGTCTTGTTGGTGTTGATATGCAATGCATTCAAAATATATGTGAAATATCATTATCCATATCCTTGGGAAAAAGGTGGTTCATATACTTGATGGTAGAATGTATCTTTCGATAACTATTAATCTTGTTGCAAAGATTGATGGATTAAGTTATTCCCTGAGTCTTCTGCTTTCTTTGCTCTCGAGCAACTAAATCTTTTAGTGAAGCCATACATGCTCCTTTTGTTTGTAGGCAAGGAGAAGACTATTTGAAGATCAAGAAGCAAGGTTGGGATGACATGGACCTCTTATGATGTTGGGCTTTAAACAAAAATAATATCCGATTAAGAAAAATTGCTAGATATCTTTCACTAATTATTTTTCACATTTAGAGCAAACTTGTCTGCTCTTGGATCCTTTTATTAAGTAAACATAGTGAATATAATTAAGCTGGATTCTCCGTTTACTTTGTTTTTTAGGAACTAATTATTTCTCTCTTTTTATCAATTATATTGTTCAAAATTTGATGCCTCTTGAGTACAATCATTGAGAACAAAAAGAACAGCTAGTTATCAGTCATATCACACTGTTATCGTATTCTAAGTCCTACTATTATATTTCTTCTTGCTCTACTCCTTTTTTACATAAAACACATAACTTCAACAAATACCACACATGTAGTAGAGTTTCTCTTGTATTCATTTTTATTTCCTGTGTTTGTTATGTTTGATTCTTTGAAATATTATATGCATCTGTTTGTGTGACTTAGCTGCTGAAATTCTGCCATTAAATCCTTAATTGATTCAATTTATAGGACCAATTGATAATAAATCTACATACTGATCTCTTTTGCCTAATCAGATTGCAATGATGATGTGTGAATAGTGTTCTGAAGATTGAAGCAATCTTTTATGTACAATCTGCTTCGTGAGACAGTGTCTTGTCTGAGCCATTGGCGGGTCAAATTGAGTCCCAAAGGCTGAAAGGAACTTTAAAAAGCTAGACCACCTGTAACTCTGTTATTTCTTCTTTAGATTTATAAAAAAACATACTATTTGACCCACCAGGATTGTAGTGTCTAAAGTCAAATAAGCTGAAATTGTATTGCACAATGTTGGATAAGTTTTCTTTTTTGGCCATGTTTTTTAGAAATTCCATACTGAATCAGCTAGGGATGTTTATGGATGTAGAGTTGGAGTATTGATCCGTTTTTTAAATAATTTTCACAAGGCCCTCTACTCTATGGCTGGTCCAAATTTACTCCTCCTTGTTAGTTATTACTATGTATTAAGAATTTTGGTTATGCTCTTGGCTGGGTAAACTACTATCCTACTTAATCATACTTATATTTTTAGAATTAAAAAATTCACATGATAAGTTTTCTGTCTTTGGATTACTATCTTTTTTTGTGTGTGTGTATGCGGCCAGGTAGATTTTCAATTTTCTCATTTGCCTTGTCTTTTCAACTTTCAGAAGGAGAGGGTTCATGATGTGATAACTACAGAATGCAATTCAGATAATGCTCTCAAAATTTACATCGTCGCTATCAAAGTTGGATTGATAATGTAGTGCACTTAATAAAATATGAGCTTAGGATATTTGAACTTATATGTATGACTTGCCCGCCCTTCTTTTGAAGTTACGATTCTGTTTTGCATATTTTCTTGAGTAAACTATGTAAGTAATGAATTGCGATTCATCATTTAAATTTCTAAAAAGCCGTTCGCCTTTATTTTTTTGATTCACTTGGTTTTTCAAAATTTATGGATTTGCTAACTATAAAGGAATTTAGTATTTACGCTCGCTTATTGGAAAAAGGTTCAAATTAGTCATTGCCTACCCCATAACTATGAGTGTAGACATAAACAACACTGCGGTTTATAAACATTTAAAAATTCTCTCAAAAAGCTTACCCCTCTTCATTAAATCATCGATAATAAATGACAGTATATTAGTGAACAAACAAGGACACTGTGGCCCTAGCTTTTATAAAGAAAAAAAATATAATGCAAAAACAGGATTGTATGACTAAGCATCGCAACTATGAAGAGAAAAGAAATTCAGATGGAACTTGTCTCCTAGCAGTTAGAAACCAAAAGCCTATAAAAATTTATATAAGGTTTAAACACATCTCTGCAGTATAACCAGGGTCGGTGTAAGCTTAAAACCTGTTAGACTAGAATTGAATTGTGTCAAAGAAATTATTTGATTCCATGCATCAGATTACATAAGTGCCAATTTTTGCATTGAATTAAAAAATGAATAACGAATTTCAGACTGAATTTTTCATTTATATTGCTCTATTATATAACCGATTGTAAAGAAATAAATTTCATTTATCGCACACACCTGGTGCCTTTGATTTGAGAATAAATTATTTAACAAATTATTTTGCCTAATATAAAGTATAAACATGATTTTAGTTTTAGATAAAACACAAGTAACTCCTATTACAAAATTGTGTTTGCCTTCAATCTTCAATTTGATTAGAAATAATTAAAGGATAGTTTTTGAATAACGTTGAAAAATGTATCCTACTTTTAAATCAAATTGCTAGTTGCTTTCAATAAGAACTTCCAAACAAAAAACACTTCACAATTACTTAGAACCAAATCAATTCTATTTAAAATCACTTCTGGAAACCAAAACGTTGCGTATTTGATGCTACGATTAAAAATGGTGTCATTTACGGAAGAGTAACATGTGCTACCTTCACAGATGCAGGGAAAGCCCAGTGATTTGCTCATAGAGAACTGTATACACTTTAATTTTGGAAATATATAAACAATATTTACGGTTAATAAGCACAGGCATTATCAATTTTCAAAACTGACCCAAAACATTAATCTTAGCATTAACCACAGCAATCTTAAGACTAAATAAGCAAGACTGTACCATATAAAAACCTGCACTGCAGTCAATTGTTCAATGGTCAAACTAAAAATCAGAATCCCTCAGAAACTTGAAAGATTCACTTCAGAAGATAAAATTACTCTTCAACGACATTGACCAACTCATACTCAACTAATGAAAGATTGTTATCCTCTCTAACTTCAAAATTTGCAGGTTCTGTGACCTCTATACGCCCCCACCTATCCACTGCAAGCCTCATAGATCCCTTGAACATGTCAATCTTGGCATTACGCAGAATTAAAGTTGCACCAGGGTTCATGAGGTCCACTGCACAAAAAGTTAAATAGATTAATCTTTTGAATAATACAATAGAGCCAAACTGATATCATCTCCCAAAACAAGGCAAGAAACAACAGCATTAAAACATGACACAGAATGATGTGCTAAGGAATAGTTTGGGAGATAGCATATAACACTCGAGCCCACTTACTACACAGCCGTTTTTAAGTGGTGTGCAAATACACTCTTTACTTTAACCAGGAGTTCATTCATACCGTCCAATAAATCCAACACATAGTTTTAACTGTTGACTAGGAATTTATTCATGTCATCTAATGAATTCGGTCAATGCTATGTATGTATCATTACACCACTGTAGCTAAAATATATATGGGCTCCAGAAGTTATGATGTTTCTATACCAACAGGCTAGTGCACACTCATCCCATTGCATCTAGCTTACTCGGGAAAACTTCAGTTAGGGCACCGAGTCCCAACATTGGCAGAAACCACAAGACTGTATCACTTTAACCTATTTCTTCGCTTCCTTTAAGACTTGAATGCTTCAACAACATTAATATCTCACAATCCACAATATGCGTAGAACAGGCTCGCCTAGTTTAAATTCTCTGACAGACACTAAAACCCAATACAATCATCGGGTTTTAAACTAAAGCAATGTTGTATATCCTGGTTCCCAGAGAATCACGGTTAGTTCAAATTCTGCTATCCAACAGTGCTATTGCGCAGCTATGGCCTCTATTTACTAACACTTTGTACTAAATAATGTATGGGGAACAATAGCAATATATTCAACTGAATGACAAAACATTGGCATTGAAGTACATAGGTTCTATCAGATACTAAGCGCCTAGAAATCTAACTTTAAGACTAATTGTATCTCAAAGTCAACGTCATTACATATCCAATAGCAATAAAATTGCACACAAGCACATCAAATATATGCAAATTAAAAAGGAAAAGAAAACACAATACGCACACAACATAACAAAATTAAAACGCAACAATTTAACGTACAACAAAAAAAAATTAAATTAAAAAATGTACCTTGTTCGTTGCGAGCAGTAAAGACTATGGATCCGGTTTCATCTCCAACGAGGCATTCAGCGATGCGGGAAGGACGAGAAGCTATCACTGACGATCGACCACCACGGTTAGGGACCGTCTTTACCGGCGAAGAGCTAACCACCTTCACTGTCAGAGTATGTCCATTGGTTCCCGGTTTCAGCTGATCAACTTTCACAAACACCGGTTTTCGCTTTGTCGTTTGTGTCGCCATTGATTCACAGTTTGCGTTTCAGCCTCGTGTTCGAGAGAATCAATCGATCGAAACTGGGGGATCACACGAATCAAAGTTTTAAAACCCAAACCCTAGTTTTCTCTCTGCTTTTGATTTTGGATTTTGGGGATTTAATAAATATTGGGCCTATTTTCTGTTTGATATAAGCCCGTATTAAATAGCCCTTCTTGGTGACCCAGGCGTCTCTTGTATTTCAACTGGAAGACAACAACAACAACAACAAAATGCAAGAAATCAACAATTTATGGAGGAGATAGAAATCTAATTATAAAATTATTTTAAACTGATATGAGATAGAAATGTAATGTCAATATCAAATTATTTTGAACTGATAAATGATCGTCGATCGCCAATTAATCAAAAGAAAAATTGAAAAATGAAAGTTATGCGAATGTTTAAAGTGTTATTAAGTTTTGATTTATTGTATTTTATACTTACAGTGTATAATTTTTATTCTCTTTATAGATTACTAACTCGACCTCTAACTCAAACAAGAGGAAATGCAAATTACAAAAAGAAAAAAGCAAAGTATATCATATTAGTTTTTTTAGTGGTTAATATAGTCAGACTGTGGATTGTCATAGTTACGATCACAATTAACATATGAGAGAAGACAAAAATCGATAATATCAAAAATGACAAAGTTAAATAATTTGAATCTAACTTGAAATATAAATTAAGTATCTCAAAAGGAAAATTCTAAAAGTTTTATACATCCCAAAACAACTTTTTAAAAATCATCGTTGTGTTACATCCTATACGATTGTTGTGTTACACTATAGAGGATAATTTTTATACAACCGTGTTTTCTTTAAAAAAAATTACTTTCTATTCTCTCGGATGATCAAGAATTTCATTGATTGTAGAAGAAATGAGACGTTGGTGTCTTTGCACACTTGAGTTTATATTTGGAGTTGCTATAATTGTGGATGAATAGATAATTATAGAGTAAAAAAATGTATTATTTAAGCATGTATACCCTCATAAAACAATTTGAGTTGTGGTCAGTTAAATTATCACCAACTTTGTATTCTTTTTATCGGACTCAATAAGGAATATGGCAACGTCAAAGGTTGTATTTGGTGTATTCTGTAGTGCTCTTTTGATTAGCTCAATTTTTATTCAAGAGGTTGATGCCAAATCTATTAGTGATGGGGCAATGCAACGTGACACTATCTCATGCAGCAAAACAAACCCTGAAGCATGCAAAAAGGTTCCGGCTAACCCTTATACAAGAGGTTGCGGGAAAATAGAAAGATGTCGCGGTGGAAATGAAGCTAGATAAAAGGATGAGGAAGATGATAAACAATAATTAAAACATAGTGATTTTTTTTGTCATAAAAGATACTTTCTCTTAGATGAAATGTAAGAACAAATGATAATTGAAAAATTAATGCAACTAATAATTTAAAATTTGATACATCAATTTTTTAATAATTACTTTTATTCATATTTTTTTTGAAAGCCGTATGTAATTTGTTGTATACAATAATTATATATATTTGAATACTTTGAATAGTTCCAAAATCAACTTCAATATTATGCGTAAATTATGTGATTATTTGATATTATATATCAATATACAATCCATATGTTTTTTCAACATGTGAGCATTGAGTGCATTTGGTTGTTTTTTTCTGTTTTTGGATTGAGATTATGTATTTCATTGACACTGTATGTATGCATTTAATAAAAAGTTAAAATGACAATATATGTGAGTGCGCACGGGTCGGGATGGTTAGTTACCATATAAAGATAGGGATTAGTATACAAAAATTCATATCTTATTAAATTGTAAAATAAGGTTAAAGAAAAATTAAATATGGTTGATATAAATGTCTAACATAATCTTCAATATCATTCAAGCAATGGTAAAAACTAATAAATGAATAACACTTTTATTAATATAAATGTTGTATATTAAATGTTACAATCACGATTATGCATGTGTCTTGCTCAAGTTCTATATCAAGATCCCTCTTAAGAAACAGTTATGCACCAAGATGGCTTGGTAAAAAAAATTACCTGGAAGTTATTTCATAATTGGAATTCTAAGGGTTGAAGAACCCTATAAATTAATTTTGGGTTTTTTAATTTTATTTTGTTTTTAACAATAAATTGTTTTAAAAAATAAAAGTGTTAATAATAATCTTATGTGGCAAGTCACATCAGCATTTTTTAAGACACATTATTAATTTTTTTAAGAAAAATATAACAAAATAAAAAACAAAAAAATAAAGGATATTCTTCCGCATTACACTACTAAAAAAACTCATTTTAGCTGTTATATTTAATGTCGGTCTCCGACTCCGACACTAATTAACGTCAGTCTAGTAGACACTAATGCATCAAATTTATTTTTTTGACAAATTTATTATTTGTAAAAAAAATGCATTTTCTTATTTTTAATACTAATAGTCAGATTCAAATATAAAAAAGAATGGTAATTCAGTATCAACATATATGTAATTTTATTCGGTAATACGTAGAAAATAATATTACAATCATATTGTTAATGAGACGATCCAAAAACTTTGTTTACAAATTTTCCTTGACCCAATATATATATATATAATTATAAACAAATATTTTCTCGTGCATGACACTAATCTTACACTAATATTATTATATTTCAACAATATTTATTTATTTTAATGTTTATTTTAATACAATTAATTAAGTGAGGCCACAAAATATGAAGAGAGTGCTTGTAGTTAATCACTCTCCTCGTAATAGACATCCTTCTTTTTTTTCATCTCAACAGACGAGCACCTAATAGGTGATACTTCCTATTAAATAATTAATAAACTTCTATTAGAGATGCTCTTAATACTATTACCCTTAAATTTTGTTGAATATATTTGTTTCTAATGTCCATAATTTTGTTAGTAATACTAGTACGTACTTTTGCCACAAGGGCCATGAGTCACGAGTGGTCACGAGGAGAGTTAATTCTTAACTCTAAAGTTCTTATGAGTTTATGATTTTAGATCGTGAAAATGAGTCAATTCGCATGTAATTAAATTTTAATTTTGATAAGTTTTGATAAAATTAGTAAACTCTCAATTTTATTAGTGTTTTACGAGTTTACGATTCTACATTATTTTATCTTAATATGTAAAATTTTAATAAATATTAGCCAATATCTTATTTAATTATGTATGTGTTGCAATATCTATTGGTTTTAACAAGTAGATTTATGTTTTTAGTGTTATTTTTAGAGACAACTATTATGTCTCGATATGAGTTTGTTGTTTTTCAATTATTTTATTTTGGTCTATCAATCATAAATGTATCTATTTAAAAATATTTTTGATTTATTATGAGGATAAAATGTTAATTACATTATTTTTAATGATATTATATTATCTATATATGTCATATATACGCTATTTTAATATTAGATAAACTATTACAAATTTACGAGTCGAGTCCACGAGTTGATTTTACGCAAAGTACACGAGTTTATTTAAACTCTTTGATCAAGAGAAATGTCTAATTAGTACTTAATAGATCTACATGATATAGATATGACAAAATTGATAAACTTGTATTAGAACAATAGAGTCATCATTTTCACTACTAGCGCATAACCAGAATAGTGGATATTTAAGACACCAAAATCATTTTGTCAAAGAGAATGTGTTTCCGATTTCCGAAGAATGTGAACCTTGAACTTTAGTAGTGACTGCAAATTTCATGTCTAATATCTTTTACATGATGAGAGACTTGAGTGTAGTTTTCTTTTACGTAGACTAAAGTGTAGTTTCTTGCATTCACTTACTTTGGTAGACCTCATGATATTCTTCATTTTCAATTTTTACATTTTGGGGTTTATGAGTTTTTAATTTTGGTTTTCAAAGTTTATTTTGAAAATAGAATATGTTCATATAAAATAGAATTAAACTAGTTTTTTATTTATTTGAAAATAATTTTTTTTGAAACTATAAAAATAGATTTTATAATTTTTTCTTTTGTTTTAATATTAACATGTTACGACTATTATCAACTAACATTTCCCCACCACTGTCAATCACCAATCCAACCATTGTTGACCACCACAAACAATCACTTTGAACACCGCTAATGCTAACTACCACTCTAACCAGTACCATCGACCACTACTCTGAGAGTCATGATTTGTGAATCACCACTCAAGCTATTACCGACCACCACTTTGATCATTGTCAACAATCACTTTAACCATCATTTTGATCACCATTGACCACCGTTGTGACCATGCAAACCACAATTGAACATCACTCTGGTTTACTAGCCACCACTATGACCCTAGTTTGCCATCAAACTAATCCCACCAACCGTCATAACCATTGATTACTACTCTACCATTTATTCGTTCTTACCTTTGACAACCACTACTTTCAACTACAATTATTAAAATTATTACTAAATTGTAAATATAAATTTATAACATTTAATTTAGGTTCCTTTTAACAATAAATTTCTGAAATAATTTGATTATTTTTTTCTATATTTTAATTTTATTTTATATTTTAATTATTTTTAAGTGTCAATATTTTTTTATGTTTGAATAATTATTGTTTAGGACTCAAATTAAAATTAACTTAAAATTAAAAATTCAGAACTCATATCTCTGAAACTCAAACTGAAATAAAAAATTGGTTTTGATGTTTGAGAATTTCAAAATATAAATATAAAAAATTACCCCGAATAAGCCCTAAATGGAATAGTTTTTTTTTTCTCTCTGGTAGTCAATACAGTTCAACGAGTATATATAATTTTTTATGAGTTATCTTTAATCCTTGTTTTAGAATTATATTTTCTCCATATGATAATGCAATTAAACGATCTTTCAACCGAAGACACTTCATTATACTAAATATATATGCACATTCTATTTTTTAACACCGGTAAATAAATTCATGTATGGCTTATCTAAAATGTATTTATTTAAATGCCTGTTTCCCTCTCAATAAATGCAAACAAGTTGATTAATTGATAAAACTAATATTATCACATTTTTCTAATTAAATTAATAAAACAAAAAATGGCAATGCCAAAGACAATGTTGATTCTGTTGCTTAGTACTCTTTTAGTATGCTCATTTTTCGCCAAAGATGCTGAGGCTAGAAAAAAAAATATTGATTATGATCAAATAGAAAATGTAATTTCACAAAGTAACAATATGCAGAAAATTAAATATAAGACAAACACGATTTTAAACGTAGAAAACTTTCCTTAAAATGAGATAATAAAAATCGCAAGACTTAGTCTAGTAAAACTTTTCACTATAATAATTAATGGGTACAACAAAGTTTTCTTAATAATACTAAAGAACATCAATCAACAACAATCCTCCACTAAAATAGGCATTCAAAACTAACTCAAAACTACTAACAATGTATATTAAAAGAACAAACTCAGTGGTAAGAAATAATATACTAAAATCATAGACGAAATAGAGCAAGTTTGCCACACACTTATTACCAACAAAAACCGATTTCCTTTTTCTCCTTTTATCACAGTTTTTTTCTCTGTTTTTGCAGGCACGACACTGTTGATGATTTGTTTCGATATAAAGGGATTTCAAATCTTCTTTTTTTTCTCTACATGGGTCTAGTATATTAAAACACCTTATTCCTTTTTTTTTGTTCTTTTTCTTTCTTTAGTAATAATAATAATAATAGTAAAATTTGGTGGGTTCTCTAATTCACCTAACAAATCTCCCTTTCACGACTCAAGTGGGAAGATACTGCTCAACCATCCCGCCTTTTTGTCTACAACATATCATCATCGACATAGGCAAGACCTTCATCATCATATCAGAACCACTCTCATCGGTATGAATCTTTATTGAAAATGACTTCATTTCCAATGCATCTCGTATCCAGTGATATTGCACCTTAATATGCTTCGACTTTGCATGAAAATTCGAATTCTTACTGAGATGAATCACACTCTGACTGTCACAAAATAACACAAACTTGTCTTGCTTGAGGCCTAACTTGTGTAGGAATTTCTTCATCTACAAGAGTTCCTTTCAAGTTTCAGTTGTTGCAATGTACTTAACTTCAGTAGTGGATAAAGCAACATACTTTTGTAACATTGATTGCCAAGACACAGCTCCCCAGCAAATGTCATCATATAACCATAAGTAGATTTTCTAGAATCAAGATCATTTGCCATATTTGCATCTGTGTAGCCATTCAACACATATTCACCACCTCCATAGCATAAACACACTTTGGAAGTACCTCTGAGGTATATGAGAATTCACTTCACTACATGTCAATGATCTTTACCAAGATTAGAGAGAAACCGACTGACAACTCCAACTGCATGAGAAATATATGGCCTTGTGCATACCATATCATACATAAAACTATCAATTGTGGATGCATAAGGAACCTTCTTCATCTCTTCTATATCTTTCTCACTTGTAGGACATTGATCATAATTCAATTTGAAATGAGTAGCAAGTGGAGTACTAATAGGTTTCCAATTGCTCATGTTAAACCTCTCTAATACCTTATCAATGTAATTGTGTTGAGACAACCACACTTTATCATTCTTCCTATCACGAGTAATTCTCATGCCCAAAATTTGTTTTGCAGGACCCAAGTCTTTGATTGTAACAGTTCAAATCTTTCTTTAGAGATTGAACCTTCTTAGTGTCATGACCAATAATCAACATGTCATCCACATATAACAAGAGAATAATATATACCAACAGAGAATTTCTTGACAAACACACAATGGTCATAAGTAGTTTTACTGTACCCATGTTTCTCCATGAAGGAATCAAACTTTTTATACCATTTGTCGAGGTGCTTGTTTGAGCACATACAAACTTTTCTTCAATTTACACACAAGTTGCTTTTTACCTTTGACTTCAAAACCCTCTTGTTGCTCCATATAGGTCTCTTCCACCAAATCGCCATGAAGGAATGCAGTTTTCACATCAAGTTATTCAACTTCTAGGCTCAGAGTAGCTACTAACTCAAGCA
Organism: Cicer cuneatum; assembly: GCA_037974295.1. Classification (NCBI taxonomy): domain Eukaryota; kingdom Viridiplantae; phylum Streptophyta; class Magnoliopsida; order Fabales; family Fabaceae; genus Cicer; species Cicer cuneatum. The sequence goes on along the minus strand of JBBPBO010001984.1, from coordinate 64,106,810 downwards.
CAACTCGGATAAAGGACATCTTCACCACATGTGAAAAAAATCCTTCAAAGTCAATACCTTTTCTCTGATTAAAACTTTTCACAACCAATTTTACTTTGTATCTTAGTTGAGAACTATTCTCTCCTGCATTTATCTTGTATACCCACTTGTTCTTGAGTGCTTTTCTTCCCTTAGGCAACTTTACCAACTCAAATGTGTGGTTCTCATGCAAGGAATCCATCTCTTCTGCATGGCCTTCAACCACTTTTCTTTATCAACTTTTAATAGCCTCTTGGTAGTACTCTAACTCTCCACTATCAGTGATCATCACATACTCATGTGGAGGGTATCTTTGAAAAGGTTGACATTCTCTAGTAGATATTCTCAACTCAAACTCAACGGGTGGTTTAGTTGGAACCTGCCCATCATAGTGAGGTACATGATGATTAGTTACATTATCATCATCTACTTGTATATCTCCTCATCAACAAAAGTTTCTACATGGAGCTTAGCGGTAACATCAATGTAAACTTTTGGAATTTGATTTATGTTTCTCAGCTTTATCAAAATATTCAATAGTTTGGTCTTCAAGAAATATCACATCTCCACTTCTAATAGTTTTCTTTTCAACCGGATCCCACAATCTATAGCCAAATTCTTCACCACCATAATTGACGAACACACACTATTTTTATTTACTATCAAACTTGGATCTCTTATATCTTGGAACGTGACCAAAACCTTTTGGTGATTTTATAAATACCACCATCGCCAAAGTAAGTGTTATAACCTTCAATACCAAGACTTTCACCAAAACCAAACTGAGACGAATATTAGAAACATGTCTAACATTCTTCAATTGAAGCTTGCAACCAATCCCAACTTCAACCCAAACATCCCCCATATTGATAACTTTGCATACTCTTTTATCTCTCATTTTTATCGTGCCAAAATCACCAACCCTGTAAGATGAGAAGAAATCACACATAAAAGTAACATGATATGAGGCACCCGAATCAATAATCCAAGTTGAATTTTGACATGTAAGGTTTGTGGAATTATCATCACAAACAATGTAGACATCACTAACAGATGCAACTGCTGTTATATCTTTATCATATTTCTTCTTTGTCTCCATCTCTTTCCGTTGATTAATCTCTCTTAAGGAATCTGCAGTTTCTTTTTATGTGACATGCTTTGCCACAATTGTAGCATATCACTTCTTTTCTAGTCCTCGACTTGCTACGTCTTTTAGAGTTGTCGCATCTATGGAAGTGTCTAGATTGACTTCTATGTCGTGACTTTGTAACTAGTGCTTCTAACTTTGAGGAAGAACCAACCAAATCATGTTCCTTTCTTCGAGCTTTTTCATTCGACATGCTCTTTTTAACTGTTGACATTTTCAACTTTCCACTTAGAGCTGAATTGGTCAATGTCACAACAAGGACTTCCCAGTTATCGAGCAAGGAACTCAACAATAAAAATAAAGGAACTAAAATTTTTTTTTGAACAAAATGAGAGACCACCTTAAAGTTATTACTAAAATATAAATTTATAACGGTTAGATCATTTTCTTTTTAAAAATATTTTTTAACTATTTTTTTTACATTTTAATTATTTTTAAGTGTCTATTTTTATGTGAATAATTATTTTTTAAGATTCAAATTAAAAATAAAAACTTGAAATTTACTTAAAATTCCAAACTCAATTCTGAAATAAAAATTTGGTTTTGATTTTTGAAAATTTTAAAATACAAATATAAAATAAAAAACCACCCCAAATAAGACCTGAATTTCAATAGTTTTTTTCCTAATAATTCAGCATATTTCAACAAGTATATATATTTTTGGCTAAATAACACCCATGGTCCCTTAACTTAATTTCAGTTAACGTTTTAGTCCTTTATCTTTTTTTTTTCCGGTTTGGTCCTTTATTTTAATTTTAAGTGACAATTTGATCTTTTATGTTTTAAAATGTCAACAATATTATCCTTTTTTTTATAAAAATTCATTAAAATTTTCAACTAAAATCCATAAAATTAATTATATTCTTTCATATAATACAAATTTCATCAGATTCGTAACTCAAATATTCAAATAAACTTATATTTTCATTCTTTATTTCACTTAAAATTAAAATAAATGACCAAATCGGAAAAGAAAAAAGATAAAGGACTAAAGCGTTAACTAAAATTAAGTTAAGGGACCACGGGTGCTATTTAACCTATATTTTTATAAACAATTATATGTTGTCAGTGAAAAACGTATTTACCTTTATCATCATGGTGTAAAAGTTATTGTGTTATTATTTAATTTAATTAATATACCAATATATCTTTAATGTAATATTATTATTTTTTTAATTATCGAGTTATCAAGAAAAATGAGTTATAATAATTTGAATTTCGACAAAGAAACAAATAAAATCTAATAAAATATTGTTTTAGCTCAACCTCAAATTTGGTTCTATCATTTGATTTTTTAATCATCTAAAAAGAGTTATATCATTATGGCATCAATATCAATATCAATATTGATTTTTTTAGTAAAATGAGTTAGTTACCTTAAGATAATATATAAGGGGTGGGAAAAAAAAAATCAAAATTTTTAGATAAGATTTCAGTGTAAGAGCTGTTTGATAAGATGCTACAGTTCTGTTTCCCTAACCACTAATGCCAGTTGAGTTTCCTTTTCTTCTGTTTCCACCACCACAGATCCTTTTTTGTGTTGTTCCTTCTCACCTACTTGTGCTTCTCCATCTTGTAACTGTTGCACCACATGTTGCTTTAAGTATCTGAATAGTACCAGCAACATAAAAGCTGCAGGCAAATATTATATTGTTTAAGAATCAATTATCACAAAGGTTCTAAAACCATATATCTGAAAAAGAAGGACGTTCTGGAAAACGCAGAACGTTTTGGTTTGCTTTTAAAACAGAAAATTGTTTTTTCAACTTAAGTAAATAAAGAGCTGAATGTAAATAGAGTTAAGGAAGAGATAGTACGCAGAGAGTTATCCTGGTTCACCCTAACTTGGGCTATGTCCAATCCTCACACCAGTGAGTTTTTCCACTAAGTGTTTAAAACAAAGTACCCACTTGGTTTTACAACTCCTAGTTCAGATCAGCCTTGATCTGTCACAGTTTATCAATCTTTCCACCCAGAAACAAATATAATCAGATGACCTATCAACCCTTGATATTATATTGTTTAAGAATCAATTATCACAAAGGTTCTAAAACCATGTATGCAAATTTACAAGTTTAAATACCACAATCCACTTTACAAGTTTACCATTAAATTGCACCGCAGGGGCCTTCGCCCTCGGCACCCATCAACCCTCCTAGTCGTAACCCAACAAACAAACGGGCCAAACTCAAAGGGCAAACGCTAGCGACTACCCATTAATCTTTCCACTTAATCAAAAATTAATAGGACATTTTTTGGAGAAGGCTGTGAATTTGTATAACGAATTGAGCTTATATTATAATTGCTTATGCAAGTGTTACCTGTAAAGATTCGAGTTTTAACCGAAGATAGATTCCAGAATGTCAAGAGTGTTGATGCCATCACTTTCTTCTTGTGAGTGCAACCACACCATGTTTCCAACAGCAATGATTTTAAATACTCAGCTGCATACAGATAACACAAAAAGCTTTCTACTATTAACCACCCAAAAAAGTGGACAGGTACCTACAAAAGTTCCAATCATTTGGTGTAATCATCAAGTCATACCTCTCTTGTCTATCTGACTAGTGTAGCAAGAATAAAGTTTTGGGACAGTGAAGCCGACAAAAAAACCTGCATGTATATGTATAAGTATTAGTTTTTAACTATGTCAAGAACTAACTATAATGACAATTGAATTTTCAAAGAAAAGGGTATAAAGTTCATGGCGTCCTTACCAATGGCACAGAGTCTCCTAATTGTAATTAAGTGACCAAACTCAGATCCTAGTAGAAGGAAAGGAATTACCTGCAACAAGAAAAGAAAAGATAATCTGGTTATTTAAGTATTAGCTAGGAATTATTATGGAACTGATTAGACAAAATAAAATCCAGAACTTATTGGATTACTTTAAGGGTCATAGATGGTTCTCCTGAGAATAACACTCTAGCCTTTGAAATTGCAAAATTTAAAGCAGGAAGAATCCATTTTGCAAGACGCAAAACATCTTCTTCTTTAACCTTGACATCACACTTCTCTTCAACAGTTTTTCTGAAAATTATCACAGAATAGAAACACTCAATAAAAGATATAGTTTGGAGAATAATAATAATTACATCACAGCACATTCTACCAGAAGCAAAATAGTACCTTTGACTAAATGAATTTGTGAAAAAAGAAACACCCAAAATGAGAATAGCCAATTGTGACAAAGCTGAGACAATGCTGAAATATCAAGTATGAATTAACACCTCAAGATTTCTCTCCAAAACATAAAGATTAAACAAAAATTCAAAAAAAAAAAAAAAAATTAAAGGGGTAGAAAAAAATTTGAAATACCTAAAATTGATTCCTTGAGAAAAACATGAAGATAAAAGACAGAGAAACCCTAACCCAAACCAAAGGGTTGATTTTGATAAATCTTTCCACATAACCAAATCATTCACCAGCTGCCCAATACGATCAAAATCAACCCCATTTTCTTCTTCAATTTCTACACAAAAAATAAACCACCACACCACAAAAAAAGAAATTAGGGTTTCATTAAAACAAAAATGAAAGCAAATTTAGGTTTTCAAATTGGGATATAGAAACATACTTGGAGATGAGGTTGAAGATTGAAGCAAGTTCAGTTTTTCTTTCTTGGGTCGACCGACATTCTTTCTCTTTCTAGGTTTTCCAACTTCTTCAAACAACCCAACAACGTCTTTATTCTCTTCTCGAATCTCAACCTCAGAGCGTGGCTTCCTCGGTTTTCTAGCGTTGTTTTGAGTGGCTCGTGATTTGCCACGCCGACGTAAGCCGGCAGGCTCTGGAGACTCATCGGCGGCCGTTTCAAGACGGTCAACGAGACGGGTCTTGTATCTTTTGAGTGAAGGGGATGGTGATGGAGATTCGTTGGTTATGAGAGGAAGAGGATCGTGGATTGGTTCATCGGTGATTGGAGGAGATGGAATTGGTAGTGGTGGTGGTGTTGATGGAGGATCCATGATTGAAATGAAGGGAGTGAAGGAAGGTCAGAGATTTGAGTTGAAGAAATGTTTGTTGTGAATTGAGGGAGGAGCTTTCAGTGATGATGGTGCTTCGATTTGAATCCCCTTTTCGGTTAAGTAGCCGTTGGAGAAATTAGGTATTTGTTTTTTATTTATTTATTATTAAAAATAGAATTGGAAATTACAAAATATATAATGGGACTATACAATTTTTTCTCTTTATTTGTGTTTGTTATCGAGAAGATTGTAAATTGTCCTTAAAATTCATCGGTCAAAACATCCTACAATACATTCATCATATATTTTTAAACTCCAATTCACCTTTCCCATGAGCTTAGTGATTAACCAATCAAAAGAAATAAATTTATATTAAAAAACGTTGTATTTATTTAAATTTTTAAGGCAAAATTTATTTTGTGGGGTTTTTAACAGATGCCTTTAAGCCCCTCGTTAACAAAATTTTAAAAAAAATTATATTAATTTTAATTTTTATATACAATTGGGGTTAGAAGATCTATATTTTCTACACATTATAGTTATTTGTTGGTATGACTTTTAAAATAAGGGTCTTGCTTACAAGTGTCATAAGAGCTCATATTAAAAAATCTACACACTCAAATTTTGAAGTAAAGAGAGTAATTTTGAAACTTTTGATAAATTGAATACATAATTTTCAATATATTTTTTTTATATAGATTTCTTAACATGTGTTCTTAGGACATTTGTTAGCATTTTCTTTAAAATAATCATATTGAAGTTAAATGTGATTAAGGATTATGATCCATTGACGGTATAAAAAAAATTTACGCTAAGAATGTACAATGAATTAAATACATTATATATTATATACTATTAATTGTTTTTACCTAAAAATATTCTAAGTTGCTAGTAAAAAATGACAAGCGAGGCGAATGAAATATAAGTTGACATGGAAGTAAGGAAATCATGCAGTAACTAAAAATTAGGCTAAGATGAAGGAGTGAGTCTTACTTAGTCACACCAAGTGTTATTTGGTATTCATAAGTCAAATATATAGTTCGAAATTTGTGTGAACTGGTTGAAGTAGCAATATCAATAACAAGAAATAAGGTTTGAATTGTGGTCCCTTTTTAAAATTTAATTCATACATTAACATTAATTGACTCAAGAACAATTTTGGTTGAAATAAGTTAATCTCCATAACGTTCTGGATGTATTAGTTTAAATAAAACAATTCAATTTATAAACAAGTGAAATGTGATTACTAAATACAAGATATATAGAGAATGGATAAGAAGATCACACAAGGATGTATCTTGGTTCATCCAAAGTAGACTATGTCAAGTCCTCACTATCTATGAGTTTTTCCACAAACGTGCTCAGCACCAGAATGCTCTATCTTGCATTTTCTTTCTTGATCACACTTTGATCAATTACAACATTCACCTTTTGGCCTTGAAAAGAATTTCTACAACCACTTTTCAGTCTAGAAAGGATTTTTATAAGTACCTTTCGAACATGGAATGATTTTTACAACACACTCAATCTAACTTAAGAGATAGACTTAAGTTACAAAATAATGTGTATGATAAAAGTGTTTGAGATCTAAAAAATTCTTAACCCTTGTTTGAGAGAGACTAACAACAAGAACTTAATAAGATGATCCACAAATATAGTGAGAGATATGGAGTTTTGTTTGAGAGAAGTATTTTTTGCAACTTGAGCTTAAATGATCAAGTGTAGATTGATTCCTTTGAAAACTCTTGCATTTTTCTTCTAATTGATCTTCCTTTTATAGATGAAGAGAGACTTGAAGACTTAAATAAAGTTGAATATAGTCGTTAGATACATTAACTAAGTGCTAGATTTGTTTTAAAACAATTAAACACATGTTTATATTACTGTCTAGAACGTTTTTGCTTTTGAGTCTGAAGAAAAATATGAACAAATGTGAGAATGAGCTGTCAAATGTCAGTTGTCATTGTGTGTGATCAGAAGTATGCATAGCTTTCTGCAAAATAAAAATGTTAGTGCAATTTACTTGTGTCCTTGCTCACAGCTCATCAATCTGGAGATTATTTTGATCATTTGGACTTTCGATTTGAGTCTCTTGATTGCTAATTTAATCTCAGCAATCTTATGTGTGATTTTGACATTCTTAACTTACAATTTGGACTTTTTAAACTAATCTGTCTTGATTTTGTCTTCTATAAATGATAACCAGAATGTTCTTCTGAACATTCTCCAAACAATCAGAATGTTCTACAATTATTTTTCTATCAATCAAGTTTGATATTCCTTTGAGAAACTTTCCAAATCATTTCATACATAAAAGTGTGTTATTGTATTGATGTATATATGAGATGGGTTCATGATTTGATGGTGAAATCAATATTGGTTGCTTGAAAAATGACCATGTGATTTTGCATGAATATGCATACTTCAACATATCAGAAATTAACTTGTTTTTGATTTATTCTAGATAAATACACTTAAAAATACAAGTTAATAATTAATAAAATCATAATTAACACTAAGTGAGAGACGAAGGAATGAAAATTAAGCGACTATTTTATAAGAACCATGATGAGGAGAGAGACCATAACGCACGCGAACGTGTTAAATGTAACATAGATACAACTATCTTTTAAATCCATATATGTATTGGTGTGGAGATGGGTTTGAGAGGAGGAGATGGAAAATTTATTCGAGCAAAAACTTCATGGTTTTCAAGACTTCCTCCACGTGTTAAATGTATCATAGACATAACTATCTTTGATAAGCATAGATGTTTTGGTGTGGGGATGTATTTTAGAGAAGGAGATGGAGAATTTATTAGAGCAAAAACTTCACGATTTCCTCCACCGCATGAAGTTGATGCTTGAGGCTTAAAAGTAGCTATAGACTGCTTGTTGAGATAGGTCTTACTAAGGTGTCTTTGGAACTTGAGTGTAAACAAATGGTAGGTCACATCTTTAAATATACTTAAACCAAAATTCGAATTTGGTGCTATATTAACAGTTTGTAAAGCTTCTTTGTAATTTCTTCCAAATTTTAAGATAAGTTTTACTAGGAGACAAACAAACAATATCACTCATTTGTTAGCAAGGGTGTTTCACTTTATTGTTAGTCACCAAGTTTTATATTATATCCCTATTGTATTGTAACATTTACTATAAATGACATGAGTTACTTTGATTCTGTAAAAAAATAAAATAAATCAACTAATTGAAACATATATAATAGAGATGACTCATTAATTTAAAGATTTAAATGAAAAATCAATCAAATGATTTGACTCAAATTGTTAATTAATTTCAATTAATGATAAATTATTTGAAAAAATTCGAGTTCGAATCATGGCAGAAATAATTCTTAATCATGCTTTAGTTATCTTCCGATCAAACTCTAAAATACTAGCGTTTGATTCTCTTGAAACTAAGAGGGTTACAAAAAATAAAGTGAAGAAGTAGTTATATGATCTTTAATTGATTTAGTTTTTGGCTTGTTAATTTGTTACACCTACAAACATGTTACAAAAAATTTGGTGATGAAGTAATGATATGATCTTTAATTGATTTAATTTTTGGCTTGTTAATTTGTTACACTACAAACATATTTACGTTAATATAAATATCGTATATATACTATAATAATATTTTAGGAGTAACTGAGTCATAAGATGATTAGTCGAAGTTGGAGTGAAAAAAATATAAATATTGTATATATATTATAATAATATTCTATTAATTTTTAACATTCACTATTTAAAAAAAGAGAAATGTTATTTGAACACACTTTTGGACATAAATACAATACTTACCTTTTATACATACTATGATGACATAAATATGGACTATACTCTCTCCCTCTTTATCTCTTCTTTCATAAATATAGACCATACTGTATTTATGTTTGTATTTATGTCCAAAAATTTGTTCAAATAACATTTCACTTCAAAAAATACTATATTATACAAGTTAAAACTAGAAGTGCTTGTCCCAATAAGTGGCGATGAAAAAGAAGGAAAACCACTGCGCGCCAGTACTAGAATATAGCTATAATTAAGTTTTTAGGGAAGATTAACAAATCGTGTTACATATATTTTTGTCAATTCTACTGTCAATACAAGAAAATAAACACCAATAAAAACTATAAATTTATCCTTATTTAATTTTTTATCACATTATTATTTGAGGATAAACAGATAAATATAAAAGAGAAAAAAAATAACTACCAAAAAAAAAATATATATATCTACATTTTTTTACAAAAGAAATATATCTACCTTAGAAAAAAAAACTACAAAATACCAATATGATCCTCTTCATTTTTTGCCATTGTCAAATATACTATCAACAAAAGAAAAGAAATAAATATCCAAATATAAATTAATTCACATTTAATTATATAAGAAAAAGAAATAAAGAAATAACTACCAAAAAATTTATTATAACTACATTTTTTTGACAAAAGAAATGTTTAGTAAGAAAGAAATAACTATTTCTAAAAAAAATAACTATACAAAAAAATTCAATATTGTCCTCCTCGTTTTTAAGCATTAAAATTTTTTATGGATAAAAATAACAATTTATTTCATACAATTTTTTTCACAACTAAATACTAATTTCTAATTATTAATATATATGCAAATCAAAATCACCAACCATTTTTTTTCAACTATAGATTCTTTTTTATTTTTCAACTATCAATATAAGATATAAAAACACTAGCAAAAAAAACAATATTAAAAAATTGAAATCACCCTCTTCAATTTTAAGCATTTGAACAAAAAATATGGAACAAATATTTGTAATAGATAAATATTAAAAACACACCAAATAAACATTTATAACTTGTGCATAAAAAAAAAGATAGGGAAAACATTTGTCTATGATAAGTAGAAGGGGAAAAAAAACGTTGGACAAATATTTGACATTAATAGATAAAAAAAACACAGGATAAATATTTTTTATTAATAAATTTTAATAAAACACGAGACAAATATCTGTCATTGATAAATATTAAAAAAAATATGGAATAAATATTTATCAACGATACATATAAACATAAAAATCACTCAACCATATATTTTTTCCTATCCATACATTCTTTTTTATCTTCCAACTATCTATCAATATAAGATATGAGAACACTAGCAAAAAATTAATATTAAAAAAAAATAAAAAATGTCCTCTTCAATTTTACACATCGAAAAAAACACAAAAAACACAAAATGTATTAAAAACACACCTGATAAATATTTAAAACTAATGCGTAAAAAAAATGGGGCAAATATTTGTCTATGATAAATAAATAAATAAAACATAGGACAAATATTTGACAATGATAAATAAAAAACATGAAATAAATATTTATTATTGATACACTTTAATAAAACACTTAACAAATCGTTATTATTGATAAATATTAAAAAAAAATCACGCGATAAATATTTGTCATTAATATATATTTAAAAACATAGGATAAATTTTTACCATTAATAAATAAATAATATGAACAAATATTTATTATTAATAAATAAAATAATTTTTTTATTTGATATCTAAATGAAACACATGTAAAATACCATCGTTCAGTCACTCGTGCGTGGGGTTAAAAAAATAAATTGCCAAACAAATTCTCAATATATTTGGATATCAGACCTATTAACTAATTGCATGGCGAAGGCTGAATGCTTTTAACCTCCTAAGGCCTTCCTCAAGTTCAGAAGCATCAACAGCAAGACTAATCCGAAGCCAATTCTTTAGACCAACAGTGACACCTACAAGTATTATACTTACATCAACAATCATCACTTTATTCATTAAATTGAGAAATTTGAGATTCATCCAAGGATGATGACAAGAAAATGAAAAACAATTCTTACCCGGAAGAAGAAGTACAGATTCCTCTTTGGCCAGCTTGACACAGAAATCCATATCATCAATAATGCCTTTAACTTGTGCAAAATTAATCTCCACCTGCTCCATTCAATTTACTCTTAACTCATTATACATTTAATATTATATATAACATGATAAAAACCTAGAAATTCTCCATGAAACGTACCATAGCAGCCAGGGCTCCTTCTGGTTTGTGAGGACATGTCAAGCAAGAAATCTCATTACATACATCATAGAATATATCTGCAGCCTCCCTCATCATATTCAGATTTTTTAAATGGAATTCAGCTTTTGTTTTCTCAAGGATTTGAGGTATTGCTGCCTGCAATTGCAAATTCCTATGTTACCATCATTTTTGTTTTTCTAGAAAAAAAATGAACTGTGGCATACAAGTACAGATATGTATTTAATTAAGATACAAACTTTACAATATTAAATTTTCTGTTACTTTTGTACTTTGCTTATGGTAGAAAACTGTTTACCTGCATGATTGTTGGAGGGTCAGAAGTGATCTCCAAATAGCTGATGATATTTGCCACTATCTGACAGAGAAATTTATAAAACAGTTAGTGTTGTGTCATTTAAATAACAGAAAGAAAAACCTTTGTTCCATTAAAAATAAACATAGAAAGTAAAATGCAGCCTTTCTTATTTAACTATAATAACACAAAGATTGGAAACAAGAAATAAAGAACAGACCCCAGTTTTTTGAAATATTTTGTGGGGGTCACATGTGGCTATCCAACCAGTTCTCCAACCAGGAACTAACCATCTTTTTGACAAGGACCCAATTGTAATTACTGGCACTATTGATGAAAACACTCCCATGGACACAAATGGATTGATTCCATACGCCAAATGTGCATAAACTTCATCAGAAATTACACAAATTCCAAGTTTTCTTGCAGTCTCAGCAACCTGCAACAATCCTGAAAAATGTTCACATTTTGATTCCAACTCCAAGATACTGTAGATTAAATACTACATTGCTATATTACTATATGTCACACATGATTTTAAATTGCAGGTTGTACAGTACACTATAAACCCTAAGCTTGAAATAAATAGAAAGTAATTGCAGCCACTCTACAATCGGAGGCGCAAACATAATTCACCAAACTTTGTGGTCAAACATAATATGTTCTTTCTTTATAAGTTTTCATATCTATTTTTTTTTTGAACCACGATTGTCGTTAACTTGTTATAACACAGCTGCATCAGCTACATTTTACTGCAATATAAAAGTTTTTAGCATAATTGCAAAGGTGACTACAAATGCAAATCTAAAACCATGATTATACAATGTATACCTTTTTTAAATGTTGGTATGTGAAGACATTCCCACATGGATTGCTAGGATTGATGATGACCATAGCAACAGTGTTCTCATCTGTCAAAGCTTCAAGGGAATCAAGATCAACCTCCCATTCTCTCTCAGGAAGAAGATCAAAGTAGCGAACTTCGAGGCGACAACAAGCAGCACGAGAATCATATTGTGGGTAGCCTGGTCTTGGAAGGAGAATGTTGGCACCAGGACGTGCAAAAACAGGTAAGATTATATCTATAGCTTGTGTGCCACCAACAGTGATAAAAACATCTTCTGGTGATAACTGGTATGGAAGATCAGAAGATAGATAATTTGCAATAGCCCTGTTACCAAATTAAATAGTACCATCATTATTCATACTAATAATCCACAAGGAATGGAGTAGTATTCTCTGGAATTGTGCTTAAAAAATTGAATGTGACTCATAGTCTTGGAAGATGAATTATAAGTATTGTATGACTGAATTTCTGGCTACATGGATCAAACAATGTCATTATATCCTATCATAATATCATTAACATCTAAGTATTTCTTAATAGTTTTTATCATAATTTTTTCTTGGTCTTCCTCTACCTCTGGAGATTAGGCTACCTAGCCTCTATCTGATATATCCATACTACAAAACCTACATGTTTCTTTTACACATACTCAAATCATCTAAGACGAAATGCAACCATGTTTTCAACAGTATTATAATATAAAATTAAAATATTTAGAGATGAAGGTGAAGAAACCTCTTTGCATCAGGTAAACCAACAGTGGGAGGGTAAGAGTTGAAGTTAAAAGAGTGAACTGCATCAGCAACAGCTTCAGAAGCAACAGGGGTAGTCCTAAACAGTGGATTATCTGTGGGATCTACACGACAGAGACGAATAACTGATTTGTTGTTTTCATTATTATCGATGGAATCCATAAGCATGTTATAAACGCTTCTTACTGAAACGGATGAAGCATTCAGCCCTTTGTTCCCTTCGAACTTCCATTTCTCACTTCCTTTCTCCATTGGATATTGCTCCATCACTCAAAAGAGCTAAGTGCTATACCTCAGAACAAAAATGATTCTTGTCAATAAAGACAAACCTCACTTGCGTTTTATATTATCACTCTCATTACGCTGTACTCCTTCCAAATATAATTTATTTATCCATTTCAACTCCAACAATTGAATTTTGAAGATTATATTTGATTTTATTTTTATTGAATATCAAACAATTGTTTTAATGATAAAGATAAAGAGGAGTGCTTCGAAAAAATATCACTGATTTTCATTAAAATTTTAAATAAAAACGGTATAATTAAATACCACGAATCATCTCTAGTTTTAAAGATATAATTCAACATCAAATATTTGGTATAATTAATCTTTAATAGAACAAATTTCTTTTCTATTCTGAAATCTAGTAGATTAAATGACCTAAATGTCTAGGAGATATCTTTCCATTCCAATACATATATCCCTCAACCTAAACCATCTCATGATGAGTCAGCAATCCATTTATAAGGACTCCAAACATCAATCCCCCCAAGACCTATGATATTGGTATATAAATATCTAATTATATGTACGTATATTATTTATTTATTTAAAAACTATAGTAATTGTAGAAATAGAGATCATGAAAAATAAAAAGATCCTAACATCTATATATCACAAAGATCAATTCAATCTCCAACAATTTTCTTCTTTAATAAACATTATGATGTTATATGCGTTCATCAGAGATCCATCTTTGATTAAAAATAGATAGATTTTAAAAGGTATTAATATAACTTCTATATTAATCATTCACCTTTATAGAAAAAAAATTCTCAGCGGACTTCCAAAACGTTTAGTAGACATGTAGAGAAAAACTATAAAGTCAAACCACATATGGATATATTTCTTATAAACAATTAAATTATGATCAATTGATTGCTTATATATAAAAAATAACTATTAAAATCTGTTAGGATGATAAAATTCAATACAAATTTGCAAAAGAAGAGGATCAAAATTGTAAAAAAATATAAATTTTTTGTGAACAATTTGTTTGTCCGGCTGAAAGACACCAAAACTTAAATCTAATTCAATCTTACCCGAACCAAAATATTATAAAAAAAATATTTATGACAAATTTAAATTAGAAGCCAAACCCGAGGTTAAAATTCAAATTAAAAATAATTTTCGTTGAAAAACTATGGATAGTTTATTTTGTATAAACATTTTTTGTTTTTATTTTTAAAATTTGTGTTAATTTTATTTGTTAATAATAAAATAAGAGAATTTTGAAATTAAACATTGTCTATATTTAAAAAAAAAAAACAATTAAAACATCAGTTTTCATTATTATTGAACATATTGATCCATTTTTATCTGCGTTGAATAAATTAAGTTTATTAAATTAGCTCTTATTATTCAATAATTTTTCGGTTAGTTTGTTATATAATTAGGACGGGTCATAGATAAATTAGTTAGGGAGCTATTTTCTCTTTTCCTTTTTCATTCCAATTCAAGTGCCTATATAAATATGGAGAGAAAATTGTTTAGTTAGACACTAGAGTAGAGATAAGTTTCCTGTTTTTAATCTCTTTTTACATTCTATTCAATACAATTAAGTGATATATTTAGTGAATTTTCTTCTTCGTGACGAAATAAATTTCAATAATTATTTTAAAAAATGTATATTCATTAATTAGTCATTTATTTTATGTCAGTAACAATTGTTTATTTAAATTTTTTTTTTCATCAAAAGATAAAATAAACACACACTTTAAAAAATAAAAAAATAAAAAGTTTTCGCAATCTAAGCAACTTCTTATATTTACAACAGTATGTTACAATTATGGTAAAACACATTTAAACAAATATTGTAGATTAACATTGATATGGTAAATTTGAATGCTTGTGCAAGCAATACAAAATTTAAGTTCAAGCAAAACCAGTGGATTGATTCGATTGAATCTGAACCACTCGAATGGTTTAATTTGATGCAACGGGTTATTGCCGGTCACATATTACACAAATTTGTAAACGTAATATATGTTTGAGTGGTTGAATGCGGGTGGAAAAAAAATCCACGGCTACTAAAATCCAATAACTTTACTTAAAATTCCAAATATAAAAATTTCTATTATTTATGATGAGTCTTTCGGTATCATAAAAACCAACTCAAATATTGACAAAACATTGAAAGTGCAATTTTTTTTAAAAATATAAATTTTAAAATGAATTAAATTTTTTAAAAAAATAACATCTCAATAAAAAATAAAAAAAAATCAATTACTCGTACCAACTTACCTATGTAAACTTCAAATATATACTAATTAAAATCCACCAAAACCGATAAAAAATTAATTGGAATTGAACCTATAAATTGTTAACTCAATTTTAAATTTTCAATGATTTAGTGAAATTCATCCAATCCATCACATCCAACTAATACTCAACCTTAATAAAATCCTAAAAATTATTCCAGACAAAGAAAAAGAATATTTTAAAGTATTTATTATCATTTTGGCTAAAATAATTGCTACGATTAAAAACATTGTTAATATAAAACTATAAAACTATAAAAAAGGAAAATGTATTTTTCATATTTATTATCATTATATATTTATTTTATTATTTTTTTTTATAAAAGAGGGACAAATGTCCATTTATTTTATTACTTTTTTAACGATAGAAACAATTATAAACTTGCTTATATAGTATATTTAAGAGAGAGAAAAAAAACACAAAGTTGATGAAGCCATCATCATTGACTAAAGAATATGTCGAAAAAACAAAAAATCATTGACTAAAGAAAAAGAATAAACACATTTTTTATTTGAACAAATGATTAAAATTTAAAACCCCATAAACAACAAAACTAAGCAGCTCCATAACAAAAATTGCACTCATTCCATTTCCGGTTTGGCTTTGAATCATAAACAAATTGGTATCGCACTGAACACAACTGGCCGGAAAACGCAGCCGGAATAGCTTGTCGGCCGCCGGAAACAGCGAGAAACTCCAGGTTTTCCGTTTTCTTTTTCAATTCAAGGTTTTTCCTTCCCCTCTCCTGTAGGGAGCGCAAGGATCCGATTTCAGCGCGATCTGCGGCCGCGGTAGCAGCCCCTGCTAAAGGCACGCACCACAGAACGCGTCGCAGCAGAGCTTCACTCCGTACAGCGGAATCGCGATTGAGCGCTTAAGCGGCGCCATCGATAACACAACATTGACTTTAATTGGGAATCGCGTCGCAGCAGATCAGAGCTCCAATCTGCACAGCGATTCCGCGATTGCACACAGAAATCGTGCGATCGAAAACATAGTAAAACTGTTTTTATATAAGTTATTCTGGAGAGCTTGTTGAAATAAGTTGGAAACAACTTTTGGATATGTCGTAAGTTATTTCTAGAAGTTCTTCCAAACACTCTGATATATATGCTTATGTCATATAAGCCCAAATAAGTGTTCATAAGTCAATCCAAACATAGCCTCAATACACTGATGCTGACTACTTATTTAGATGCTGGATTTATTTTTGAGAATTATAGAAAATCTTTTTGTTTTTGATTTTGAGTTTAATCCTTTAATGTTGTCATTTTTGGTGATATTCTTCCCTGGTTTTATTTTTCATGATATAAAGATTTATGTGCTAATCTGATAATTTTTAATATCCCTGTTGCTTGCAGAAAATGACTGTTTGATATTTTTTGTAAATTGTTCTATTTGAGCATTGCAATGGAGGTGTAGAGGATATCCATCCGCAATTAGATGCTCAGAACACTAACAATGAAGCGTTATGTTTATATTGATGATGATGAATCGTCTCATGATTTTTACTGTGACAATCGAATATCAAATAGAAAATATACTGTGTTGAACTTTCTTCCGAAAAATTTATGGGAACAGTTCAGGTAAACTTTCTGCCGATGCTGTTTATTATTCATTGTCATTACATTGGAATTGTGAAAGTTTGATAGCATTGATGTGCCCACATGGGCCTTTTTTCACACCTTCATGGTTATCAGCATGGTCTCTTTTCTTGTCATCTTTAATACGAAATAACAAAGGCTTGGTTGCAAGGAGGGAAAATTCTTTTTATTGGATCCTCTGTTCGTACATCCATCATATAGTTTATACTAGGGACTCCAAATTTAAAAGAGTGAAGGAGAGTGTAGGTCAAAAATAAGACATTGGCTGCAATTAATGATGTGGAGGATTGAAACAGTTTTAATTTGACATCACGGAACTCATCTTAGATTCTAGGGATTCAGCCTTGTTTTTTTTGGTATATTGTACATGCTTCCTCAAGTGTTATGAATTTCCTCTAATGAAATATAAATAAATATCCTTAATCTGAGTTTCCCCTTTTTCAGCCGGTTCATGAATCAGTACTTTTTGCTGATAGCTTGCCTGCAGTTATGGCCTCTCATTACTCCAGTAAATCCTGCCAGTACGTGGGGTCCACTCATCTTTATTTTTGCAGTCTCTGCATCAAAAGAGGCCTGGGATGATTACAATAGGTATCTTTCAGACAAAAAGGCAAATGAGAAGGAAGTTTGGGTTGTCAGGAAGGGCGTCAAGAAACATGTAAGACGTATATTTTATTTTCATAAAATATATATTTGTTCTGTGTTTCTTAGGAGTTGAGAGCAGAGGAACCCAACAGTAAAACTAGGTAAAAAGGACTTAGCTTACAGTTTCCCGCAGTTGGTCATCATTTCAATAACTATCCTTCATTTTGTCTTTTAGTTTGTAAAGAAGCATGATCTGTTGATTGTTCGAATATTATGTTACGGTATAATTTGCTTCAACTTTAATCATAATCCTTTGCAGATTCAAGCCCAGGATATTCATGTGGGTAATATAGTTTGGCTACGTGAAAATGATGAAGTGCCTTGTGACCTTGTTTTGATTGGCACATCTGATCCTCAAGGAGTTTGCTATGTAGAGGTAATTAAGACAGAGTCATGCTAAAACTGGTTCTCTACTTCTGTTGTGTGGCATTGCAGTGAACATAATTCTATTATCCTCCCTTTTCCAATTTCCTCTTTTTGGGGAAAGAACAACATAATTCATTACGTACATTTCGAAGACCTTATGATATGGCATTATTATATTCAGACTGCTGCACTGGATGGTGAAACTGATCTAAAGACGCGGGTCATACCTTCTGCTTGCATGGGGATCGATGTTGAACTATTGCACAAAATTAAGGCAAGATTTGATCTATAGTGACTTTAGTTTGTAGAACTGTTTTAAGTTTAATGTCAATAGTAATTATGTAGGGCAACTTATTACTTACTCTCGTTCTTTGTGTGTGCGTGCACATGTGTTTAGGGTGTAATTGAGTGTCCTAGTCCAGATAAAGACGTCAGAAGATTTGATGCAAACATGCGTTTGTACCCCCCATTTATTGATAATGATATATGCCCTTTAACCATTAAAAACACAATTCTTCAGTCATGTTACTTGCGAAATACTGAGTGGGCATGTGGAGTTGCTATATATACAGGCAAGTCCATGGATACACATAAAACTCTTAGAAGCATATACTTTTTCAGCGAGTTTGAATTTTATATCTGGTATGTTAATTTCTCCAGGCAACGAAACCAAATTGGGCATGAGTAGGGGTATCCCAGAACCAAAGCTCACTGCTATGGATGCCATGATCGACAAATTGACTGGTGCTATATTTGTATTCCAAATTGTTGTTGTTATGGTTCTTGGCATAGCGGGCAATGTTTGGAAGGACACAGAAGCAAGGAAAGTATGTCACAATATGAAACTTAGCTTCTTATGCACTTATAATTATTCTCTTGAAGTTCCCGTGTTTTGAAATGTTATGTTTTAGATGCATGTAGGTGGACCCTCACATTTGTTTTGTTTTTGTTTTCTTTTCTCAAGCAATGGTATGTTCTTTACCCTCATGAAGGCCCTTGGTATGAATTATTGGTAATCCCTTTGCGGTTCGAGCTTCTTTGTTCCATCATGATACCCATTTCAATTAAGGTGAGCCAGTCACATAGATGTTGGCATTATATTCCACTATATGATTCAACATGCTTTTCATTTATATTCTCATTTAAAAAACAACCATAGTAAACAAAACTGCATGGTAGTCTTTTGCAGGAAGAACATTGACGACCTAATGAACTAAGTGAAAGGATGTCATTAAAACTTAAGTTCTTACACAAGTTATTATCTTTTGGACTGATAATTATAGTGCTAATACTAGTTATTTATTTTGGATTATTCTGGGTGTGACCATATTAAGGTTGATATAGACAACTGTTCCATCTCTGTTAGGTATCTCTGGATTTGGTAAAGAGCTTGTATGCAAAGTTTATTGACTGGGACCATCAAATGATTGACCTAGAGACTGGCATTCCATCCCATGCAGCAAAGTGAGTGGTTGAAGGATCCTGATTACTAATTACTTTGATGAACTAGTACTGTAACACATTTTTTTATGAATTTCTTGGGTTCCTAACAAATTATGTTTGACATATGTGACAGTACAGCAATAAGTGAGGACCTTGGACAAGTTGAGTACATTTTGACGGACAAAACAGGCACCCTGACTGAGAATAAGATGATATTTAGAAGATGTTGTATTAGTGGCATTTCCTATGGAAATGAGAATGGAGATGCATTGAAAGGTCTGGTTGGTTGGTGTAACTCTTTATTTGTGTTGTGTCACGTAATAACTGTAGTAGAACCCTTTTCTTAGCTGGAAAGTGTGCTCGTATAGACAAATTCACACCTGGATACCGTTTTCTAGCTTGATATGATGAAAATTTCCTAAATAAATGAGTCGTTTCTAGTGTTGAGTGTGTGTTGTATCATATCTCAGGCACATTGGTCTTGCGACCTAATTGATCTCAGAAATCTAAAACACATTGTGATGTTTCCATCTACAAAACATAAGTCGTAATTTTCGCTCCTTCAACAACAAAATTAAAGGGTACAGTTACATTCTAAACAAATTGAAAAGAAATGCTTAAGCTTACACCCTACTATTTTGCAATGCGCTTGATGCTTATTTGGTTCTGGCATAACATAATTGTGTTTGACGGAGTTCCTCAAAACTTAAATTAACACAGCTTGCTCTGATACTTATGGTATTCAGAAGGACTCTTGCATTATCACGTCCAAATGTTTCCTCAATTCACGGAGCTTAGTTTTCTTATTTAAGATCTGTGATAATTTGAAGTTCAATATTGGGCTTCTCAATTAGTAGGGGTTAATATCATCTGACATGGTCAAGATGGAACACTAATTTTTATTGAAATACATCTCTGGTACATAAAGTGAATGTAGTGCGGGGAAGAGTAAAATTTAAATAGTTTGAATTAGTTCATCACAAAATTGAAAGCATATATATGTGTGTGTGTGTGTTTATGAACATGTGGGAAATCACTTTTGTTTTTTCTCTTCACCTTCTACTGCTTATGCATGCACTCATTGACATTTTTTTATCACTGAATGTTGTGTAAAGATATTTGTTTTGGATTGTAAGTTTTCCTGCCTGATTAATTAACATTCTGTGATATGCAGATGTAGAGCTTCTTAATGCCGTTTCCAGTGGTTCTTCTGACGTTATACGTTTTCTTACAGTTATGGCCATATGTAATACTGTCATACCTACACGAAGGTGATTGTGCCTTCATCCTTGCTTGGGCACAGATATGAAAACTAATAGAACTAACATATTTTTTTAATTAAGACATTTTCAGTAAACCTTTATAATAAACATTTTAAATTTCATACTTGTTTCTTGTATTGTTGTACATAGCAAAACTGGAGATATCTTGTATAAGGCACAATCTCAGGATGAAGATGCTCTTGTTCAAGCTGCTGCTCAGCTGCATATGGTTTTCTTCAATAAGAGTGGAAACATTCTTGGTACATTTTACTTGCTATTTCTTTTGGAAGCACGGCTAATTAGTTGGCTACTTGGGCTCATATAATCATATTCTTTAATATTTCAGAAGTCAAGTTCAACACTTCTATACTTCAGTATGAAGTCTTGGAAACCTTAGAATTTACCTCTGATAGGAAAAGAATGTCAGTAGTGTTGAAAGATTGCCAAAATGGAAAGATCCTTCTCATGTCAAAAGGAGCAGATGAGGCTATTCTTCCATATGCTCGTGCTGGTTAGATTTTTTTTTTTTTTGCTTATTTGTATTTAAGCACAATCAAATATTATTTGCTTAGGGTTTTTCTTTCAATTTATGGTTTTGTTTCACGACTGTTTGCTAGTACCTTATCCTCCAACTTCATTATACTTTTATTCTATTCATATGATTTGGTCTACAGCTGGCTTAGAACCAGGTAAAGTGGTTTCAGACAATAGGATGTGGGCTATCATGATTTAACGCCCATGCCTTATTGTTGGAACCTGAAACAACTATGTTATATCTTTGCCAAAAATATAGATGCTAAAATGTTTCCCCAGTTGGTTTAATCTTTCCTTTTTTTCCCTTTCAATCTGACTTATATTACATGGACAGTCTTTATGCTATGATGATGTATCTTTAACTGTCTCTTTTTTCCCTTTCAGTTCCTGTTCATCCTTTGACTTTTTTTACATGGATTGAGACAAACCAAATCCAATCTCATCCAATTCCGAAAACCAAACTTGATCATATAATTTCGATGAATTGGATGGTTTCAACACCGACTTAACTGATCATGGGGCTTGGCTTCTGCCATAAAATTGGTGAATTTTTACAGTGCCCACTCTAAAGGCTGACAAAAAAATGTCGTGTTATATGAAACCCAGAACTAAGCCTTTGATTTGGACTTCCAATCACTGCCTAACTGATCAATGAATATATCCATGTCTGTCACACACTTCATAATAACTATGCTTAATATATTCTTGTTGGATTCCAAATTGTGGCTGAGAATAAGTCATTTATTGACTAGTTATTCTGTAAATAATTTATTATATTATATAGGACAGCTGTAGTGAATATCAAGGGACTTTGTATAGTAAATCCCTCCTATTTAATTCTGATTTATTTATTAGACTAGGGAATGCTGTATTTAAAACTAGAATTGTAACCATTCTAATTCAAGAAATGAAAAGATCATTTTCCTCAATAATTCACATGGTACCAGAGCAAACCTGGTCCAAGTGAAAAAAACACCATTATTCCATGGCTGAAGAAAGCAGTTTAGTCACAAATCCAAACCCTAAAAAGGCAGATGAAACTTCCACAATTACCAGCCTGATCGAAAACACCACTATACCCATCACTGACTACAAATTAAATGGCCAAAACTACACCCAATGGGCAAGATCTGTCCGAATCTTCCTTCAAGGAAAAGGGAAGGAAGATTACATCTCTGACGATGCTAAAGAGCCAGAGAAAAAGGACCCCGATTACCCAAAGTGGAAGCTAGAGAACAGTTTAGTCATGACATGGCTACTGAACTCAATGACCACTGAAGTAGGCGAAAACTTCATGTATTACAGCACTGCAGCTGAGATCTAGAGTGCTGCCAAGGAGACATACTCAATTACTGATAATACTTCTGCCATATTCGAGATCAATAGTCTCCTCCATGACCTGCGACAAGGAGACACAACAGTCACTGATTACTACCATATCCTCACCTGTTACTGGCAGCAGCTGGATATCTATGAGGATATAGTATGGAAATGCCCTGAAGACAGCAAACAGTACAAAAAACTGGTGGAGAAAGACCGAATATATCAGTTCCTCCTTGGCCTGAACAAGAATCTGGATGATGTAAGAGGAAGAATCCTTGGAACCAAACCTTTTCCCAACATCAGAGAAGTATTTTCAGAAGTGAGAAGAGAAGAGAGCTGAAGGAAAGTCATGCTTGGAAGCATGGATCAGAGCTCCATTAATGAAGGTTTAACCTTGGCTGTGAAAGGAAACTACAAAAAAATCTAGAGGCTGGTGTGATCACTGCAAAAAATCAGGCCACAACAAAGAAATATGTTGGGTCATTCATGGAAAACCAGCAGACTGGAAACCATCTAGGAACAGGGACATTCGCGCCCATGCTGCCACATCAGAAGGAGGCAAAATGTTGGCAGCCCCAGCACCTGAACCAAGTCCATTAAGCAAGGAACAGATGGAGATGTTGCAAAAATTGCTACAACAATCCCTTCAAAACACTAGCACATACTCAACTACTGCCTTGGCCCAAAAAGGTAATTCTTCATGTGTTTATTTTGTTGACAAGGGAATATCTAACTCATGGATTGTAGACTCTGGAGCCTCATACCATATGACTGGAGATAGCACTCTATTTGATGAATATTCCCCATGCAATGACAATTCTATGGTACAAATAGCAAATGGCACAAAAACAAAAGTGATTGGTAAAGGCCCAGTAATCATCTCCAAGGACATTACTCTTAACTCAGTTCTTTATGTTTCAAAGTTGAATTGCAACCTTTTGTCCATAAGTAAATTGACTCAAGATTTAAATTGTTTCACTAAATTCTTGCCTCACCTATGTGAATTTTAGGATTTGGATTTGGGGAGGAAGTGAAGAAAGTAAAAGACAAAATACTTTCATATTTTATTACTACAGCCCTAAGCTGTTTATATAGAAAATAAAATTACAATAGTAATACTGAGTAATAATGACATAATCATAAAATACAAATAAATAGAATAATATAAAATAAAATAAAATCAAATCTGATTTTCCTTAATTCTTCAACACCTCCTCTCAAGTTGGTGCATAGATATCTGTCATGCCCAACTTGGCTATAAGTCGCTCAAAATTGGGTCTTGCCAAACTTTTTGTCAAGATATCAGCGGTTTGCTGGTTGGAAGTCACAAATGGCAGACATATAATTCCGGCATCAATTTTTTCTTTTATGAAATGGCGGTCAATCTCAATGTGTTTGGTTCTATCATGTTGTACGGGGTTGTGAGCTATACTTATTGCTGCTTTGCTATCACAGAACAATTTTAAGGGTGAGTCAACTTTCATTTTCAGTTCATCCAAGAGTTTACGAATCCACAAAAGTTCACAAATTCCTTGAGCCATTGCTCTAAATTCAGCTTCTGCACTGCTTCGAGCAACAACCCCTTGTTTCTTACTTCTCCAAGTGACTAAATTTTCCCAAACATAGGCACAATATCCAGTAGTGGATTTTCTATCAGTAACTGATCCTGCCCAATCAGCATCTGTAAATATAGAGACTTCTCTGTCATTAGTTTTCTTGAAGTACAAACCCTTTCCAGGATTGGATTTCAAGTACCTTAAGATTCGATAAACTGCCTCCAAGTGTTCTTCATAGGGAGAATGCATGAATTGACTTACAACACTCACAGAGAAAGCGATGTAAGGTCTAGTGTGGGCTAGATAAATAAGTTTGCCAACCAACCTCTGGTATCTTCCAATCTCAACAGGAACACTGCCTTTCTCCCAAAGTTTAGTATTTAATTCCATAGGAGTATCTGCTGGTCTACACCCACTCATCCCAGTTTCTTCCAAGAGATCTATGATGTATTTCCTTTGAGAAACAATTCCCTTCTTTGAGCGAGCAACTTCCATACCAAGAAAATATTTGAGTGCGCCTAAATTTTTGATCTCAAATTCTTTTGTCAAGTTTTTCTTCAATCTTTCCATCTCAATAATGTCATCTCCTGTGAGAATAATATCATCTACATATACAATTAAAATTGCAATTTTACCAACATTAGAGAACTTCACGAACAGCGTATGGTCTGATTGTCCCTGCATATATCCTTGCTTTTTGACAGACCGAGTGAATTTCTCAAATCAAGCCCTTGGAGATTGCTTGAGACCATAAAGGGATTTTTGTAGTTTGCATACATTTGAACCAAACTTATCTTCAAAGCCAGGTGGACTATCCATGTATACTTCCTCTTCCAAATCACCATTCAGGAAAGCATTTTTTACATCAAGTTGGTTAAGAGACCAATCTAAATTCACTGCCAAGGATAAGAGAACTCTAATAGTGTTTAACTTGGCAACAGGAGCAAAAGTCTCTAAGTAATCAATGCCATATGTCTGAGTAAACCCTTTAGCAACCAAGCGTGCCTTGTATCTTTCAATTGTGTTATCAGAATTATATTTCACAGTAAATACCCATTTACAGCCAACGGTATTCTTTCCTGTAGGTAACGTCATGACTCTCCAAGTTTGATTCTTCTCAAGAGCTCTCATCTCCTCAAGAACAGCTTCCTTCCACTTTGGAATTTTTAGAGCCTCCTGTATATTTTTTGGAATTTCTACAGCAGACAACTTAGAGGTAAATGCAGCAAATGAAGAAGACAATTTTGAGTATGACACATAATTAGACAAAGGATATTTAGTGCATGATCTAACAGGTTTTCTAATTGCAATAGGAAGGTCTATATCAGGATACTCGACATGACTCTTAAGAACAGAAGAAGACTTACCTGTATCAAGATGATGTGTTGGATTATCTATTGGTTCGGAATCTTGGAAGGGTCAGAGAATGGGTCCTTCATTACTCTGTTTATGGTTTCTTCTTTCAAAGACATTTCCCTTCCAAGTAGGGTCAATGGTAGTAAACCTGCTTTGTGTCTCTTTATCTGAGTCATTATGTTGTGGCATTTCAGGTGGTCCTTCATTATTATTGAGATCAAGAATTTGATCAGTGTGATTTTGATTTAAAATTGTCGCCCCCGAATCTGTCGAAACCTCATTCATAAGTTGATTGAGTTCTAATATGGATTCTTGGGCATTTTCTTTTGGTGCATCAATATAAGTCTCAGAATTTTGCGACACTATATCACTTAAAGTAATGATGTTTTCATAAGTAAAAGATGAATCTTCCTTATAATTTTCCCCCTGAAGATGAATGTCAGTAAAAAATGGTTGATTTTCCACAAAAGTAACATCCATGGTTACAAAAATTCTTTTTAATTTTGGTTCAAAACACCGATACCCCTTCTGAGTTGGAGAGTAACCGGTAAACACACATTTTATTGCTCTTGGCTCGAGTTTGTCAAGTTGTTTATGTTCATGAACAAAAGCAGTGCAACCAAAAACTTTTAGCGGCAAATCAGCAGATACACTAGTCAAAGGAAAATAATTTCGAAAAACATCAAGAGGGGTATGAAAATTTAAAACTTTAGATGACATTCGATTAATTAAATATGATGCAGTTAAAACAGCTTCACCCCACAAATATTTTGGAACCTTATTTGCAAATAGTAAAGCTCTAGCAACCTCAAGAAGATGCCTATTCTTTCTCTCTGCAATTCCATTTTGTTGGGGTGTATTAACACAAGAACTTTGATGAACAACTCCATTGGCAAGAAAAAAATCAGACAAAAATATATTAAAATATTCTTTACCATTGTCACTTCTGAAGACTTGAATATTTGTTTGGTATTGAGTGTGCACCATTTTAAAGAAATTTTTGACAACTTGTCCAACTTCTGATTTTTCTTTCAATAGATAAACCCAACAAATTATAGTATGATCATCAATAAAGGTTATAAACCATCTTTTATTAGAAAAAGTGTTTATTCTATTAGGACCCCAAACATCACTATGAATAACTGCAAACGGTTTTGATTTTTTATATGGTTGTGTAGAGAAAGAAGAACGGTGATGTTTAGTAAATTCACAAGTTTCACAATGAAATAAAGACGGATCCTTCTTAGAAAATAATTTAGGAAACAAATGTTTCAAATACGGAAAACTAGGATGTCCTAACCGTAAATGCCATAACATAATATCATCATTATTAGAAGAAACAAAAATAGATTCAAAGCAGGTACTTGTTTTTGGTTGGTCTTTGAAGTCGAGTCCATTGTTAAGATAATAGAGTCCTCCACTCTCCTTAGCATTGCCAATCATCTTCCCCGTGCTCAAATCCTTAAAAGTGCAATGAGAATGAAAGAAGTTAGCTTGACAATTTATATCCTTTGTTAATTTAGTAATGGATAACAAATTACATGATAAATTGGGAACATGTAAGACATCTTTTAAGGTTAACACAGGTGACAGAATAACAGAACCTTTCCCTGCAATGGCTGAAAGAGAGCCATATGCAATTTTAATTTTGTGGTTACCTGCACAAGGACTATAAGAAGAAAACAGACTCGACTCCCCAGTCATATGATCAGTAGCACCAGAATCGATAATCCAAGTGTGGCTGGGGGAGACACTAAGTAGAGCAGTATTTGGAAAATTACCTCTCTGAGCTATAGAGCAAGAAGGAGTTTGAGACTCAAGGAGTTTGTACAATTGATCTAATTGTTCCTTGCTGAAAGGAGATGGGCTTGAAGGAGACTGCTTCTCTTGATCAGAGGTACCAGCTTGGAGGGCATGACCTTCATTTCCTCCTTTTTTCTTCCAATTTAGAGGTTTTCCATGGAGCTTCCAATATGTATCACGTGTGTGTCATGAACGTTTGCAATGTTCGCACCATGGTTTCTTGCCATCTCTCTTCTCGTCTTCATTCTTAGTGACTAGGGCAGAGCTTTCAACCTCAACAACAGAAGGTGACTTACCCATCATAACACCTTGTCTTGCCTCTTCTCTTCTAACTTCTGAGAACGCTTCCCGAAGTGATGGCAATGGAATCTTTCCCAATATTCTGCCTCGGACTTCATCAAGTCGCTTATTAAGCCCAACCAAAAACATGAATACTCGGTCGTTCTCCTGTCTCTTAAGAAACAAAACACTGTCCTCACAACACTTCCAATGATCATCATAGCAGAGATCCAATTCTTGCCATAGTGTCATCAACTCATTATAATAGGTAGTGACATCTCTATCTCCTTGTTTGGCATGCCACAATCGTGATTTGAGATCGAAGATTTGAGAAGAATTCTGAATATCAGAATATGTTTCTTTGACAGCCTCCCAAACTTCCTTCGCAGTAGGCAAGAACATAAAAGGTTTTCTAATCGTTGATTCCATATTACTAAGCAGCCAAGCAATAATAACAGAGTTCTCAGATTTCAAAAACCTGTAATTAGGATCAGTTGTGGCAGGTATTTGCACCTCTCCTGTGAGGAAACCGTATTTTCCCTTACCATCTAGGATCAATCTTGCGGTTTGGGACCATTCGACATAATTTTTTCCATTAAGCTTTTGGATTTCAACTTTGAGGGCATTAGAAGTTCCCTCATGGCCAAAAAAATTGGAAAAACCGTTGTTAGATAAACCATTCCAACTACCACTGCCCCTTGGGCCGCCGCCAGTGCCTAAACCAGTGTTGTTTGCTACTTCTGATTTTTCACCCAAACCATAGTCGCCGCCGCCAGTGCCTAATCCAGTGTTGTCGCCTGAGCCGCCGCCAGTGTCTAAACCGATGTTGTTGGCTACTTCTGATTTTTCACCCAAACCATAGTCACCGCTACCCGTAAGGGATGCCTTCCATGAGCCATAATTCAGTTGTTGGTTAGAACGTAGCAAACCCTAGTGGGTTGTGAAAAGCTTTACAAAACCCTAACCAATAGCTCTTGATACCATGAAGAAAGTAAAAGACAAAATACTGTCATATTTTATTACTACAGCCCTAAGCTGTTTATATAGAAAATAAAATTACAATAGTAATACTGAGTAATAATGACATAATCATAAAATACAAATAAATAGAATAATATAAAATAAAATAAAATCAAATCTGATTTTCCTTAATTCTTCAACAGGAAGATTGGCAATGCTGAGGAATGTGTAGGTCTCTACTTCCTTCAAGCTAGTGAGTTCAAGAAGAGAAGAAATAATTCAGTCTATGTTGCTGCATCAAGTGGTGAAAACCTAGAGGAAGTTGTCATGCTATGGCACTATCGTTTAGGACATCCAAACTTTATGTATCTTGAAAAAATGTTTCTTGAAAAAATGTTTCCTTCTCTATTCAATAAAAATTCAAATTTGTTTCAATGTGAAATCTGCCAATTATCCAAACATTCACGCAACCATTATCCTCCTCAATCTTATAAACCATCCCAACCTTTCTCATTAATACATAATGATGTTTGGGGACCTTCCCGTGTTAAGAACATAACTGGTTCAAAATGGTTTGTGACCTTTATAGATGATCATACACGAGTTATTTAGGTGTTCCTTATGAAAGAAAAATCTGAAGTGGAAGAAATCTTTGAGAACTTCAACAATATGATCCAAACCCAATTCCAAACCAAAATCCAAGTCGTACGAACTGACAATGACCGTGAATACTATCACCATTCCCTTAAAGCTCACCTTCTCAAGCATGGAATAATTCACCAAACCAGCTGTGTGCACACACCACAACAAAATGGTATTGCCGAGAGGAAAAATAGGCACCTCATGGAGGTTACTAGGTCCCTTATGTTATCAACTAATGTACCAAATCATTTTTGGGGTGAAGCCGTCCTTTCAGCATCATATTTAATAAACAGAATGCCTTCTAAAGCCCTCAAGTTCAAAACCCCTTGCCAAACCCTTTTATCCATTTACCCACACACTAAAATCCTTTCATCCATTCCTCCCAAAGTTTTTGGCTGCACTGCATTTGTGCATGACAATCAGCCTAACAAAGGAAAATTAGAGCCCAAATCCCTGAAATGCATATTCTTAGGATACCCGCCAAATAAGAAGGGATACAGGTGCTACTGCCCCATAAGCAAAAAATTCTACCATTTTTTGGATGTAACCTTCTTTGAAAATCAGTCTTACTACCCCAAAGTTGGCCTTCAGGGGGAGAGAGAACAAAACATAGCATAATTCCAAACTTGGGAAACGGAACAACATTTGCAACATGAAATGGAACAGAATTTGCAGCAGCAAAATTTGCAGCATTTTTTAGAAGCAGAAAAGACCTCCATACAACAGCAAGTTGTAGAACTAGAAATTGACTTTGTGACTGGAGAAACAGCAAAACCTGCAACCAGAACTGAGACAGAACCCGAAAGAGAACTACTAGTGTACACAAGGAAGAAGAAAACTCAAAGGGAGGAAGAAATCTGCACATCTCCAAGGCCAATCCAAAATTTTGAACCTAATACAGATTTAGAAGTTCTACCAGGTAATATTGTTTTTGAGCCTAATGATAATTGCAGTCTAAATGAGAATGATCTTAACTTACCAATTGTTGTGAGGAAAACAGTGAGATCATGCACTCAACATCCAATTGGCAATTATGTATCTCATAGAAATCTGTCACAAGAATACAGGGCCTTCATCACCATATTGGATAACATTAAACTTTCAAAAAATGTTCAAGAAGCTGTCCAACATGTTGAATGGAAGGCTGCAGTGGAAGATGAAATTAAAGCACTGGACAAGAATGGAACATGGAAATTTGTGGAGCTGCCAGAAGGAAAAAAACCAGTTGGGTGTATAAATGGATCTTCTCAATAAAGCACAATGCTGATGGGAGTTTGAATAGGTACAAAGCCCGCTTGGTGGCAAAGGGGTTCACCCAATCATATGGGGTGAACTATGAAGAAACATTTGCTCCAGTGGCAAAACTAAATTATGTCGTGTCATTATCTCCTTAGCTGTAAATCTAGATTGGCCCTTACACCAACTAGACACAAAGAATGATTTTCTAAATGGTGAACTCGAAGAAGAGGTATACATGAAAATACCACCTGGCTTAGAAACTCCCCAAACAATTGGCAAGGTATGCAAGCTTCAGAAATCACTTTATGGTCTTAAGCAACCCCCACGAGCATGGTTTGAAAGACTAACCCGAGTTGTTAAGGGTCACGGCTTTACTCAATGCCAAACCAACCATACAATGTTTGTCAAGCATTCTAGTGAAAGAAAGGTGGCAATATTTATTGTTTATGTGGATGACATCATAATCTCAGGCGATGATGAGAAAGAGATAGAAGAACTCAATTGGTAGTGGGAATGTGATGAGGCGGTACTTATCCCCCAGGTACCGGGCTCGATTTCCACGAAAGGCAAAAACTCACTATTTCCACTGGGTGGTTAAGAGGGGTGAGAAGACCGAGTTGCACTGTCGATAACAGTGGGGTTCGGGGTGTTACATTAAAAGATCAATTGGTAGTGGGAATCTGATGAGGCGGTGCTTATCCCCCAGTTACCGGGCTCGATTCCCACGAAAGGCAAAAACTCACTATTTCCACTAGGTGGTTAGGGGGGGTGAGAAGAATGAATAGCACTGCCAATAACAGTGGGGTTCAGGGTGTTACATTAAGAGATTTCTAGCTAAAGAATTTGAGGTCAAGGACCTTGGACACCTAAAATATTTTCTTGGGATGGAGATTGCTCGTTCCAAACGTGGAATCTATGTATCCCAAAGAAAATATGTGCTAGACCTGTTCGAAGAAACAGGAATGTTAGGGTGCAAGCCAACAGATACACCGATGGAACCTAACCTTAAATTGACAGAAAAAGAAGGCAGTCCCCAAGTTGATAAGGAGAGATACCAAAGATTGGTAGGAAATCTAATTTACCTAACTCACACAAGACCAGATATTGGTTACTCAATGAGTATGGTAAGTCGTTTCATGAATAAGCCAATTGAAGATCATATGAAAGCTGTGACTCGAATTTTGCAGTACCTCAAAAAGACACCCGAGAGAGGTCTTCACTTCAAAAATGACTCAATTAGGAGTGTGAAAGTGTTCACAGATGCAGATTGGGCTGGTTCATTGACTGATCGCAAGTCAACAAGTGGGTATTGCACATATGTGTGGGGAAACTTGACTACTTGGAGAAGTAAAAAAACAATCGGTGGTGGCATGAAGTAGTGCAGAGGCTGAGTTCAAAGAAATGGCTCATGGCATTTGTGAGGGAATTTGGTTGCAGAGAATGCTTAAGGAATTAGGAGTACCAACAGATTCCACCATGAGCCTCTGGTGCGACAACAAGGCAACCATCAATATTGCAAAAAATCTAGTCCACCATGACAGAACGAAACATGTGGAGATAGATAGACATTTCATAAAAGAAAAGATGGTGGAATTATCAAGTTGGAATACACCCCTTCTCAGAGCCAAACTGCAGACATACTGACCAAGGCCCTTCACAAATCAAATTTTGAGAACTTAAGGTCCAAACTAGGCATGATTGACATCTACTGTCTAGCTTGAGGGGGAGTGTTGGATTCCAAATTGTGGCTGAGAATAAGTCATTTATTGACTAGTTATTCTGTAAATAATTTATATTATATAAGACAGCTGTATTGAATATCAAGGGACCTTGATTTATTTATTAGACTAGGGAATGCTACATTTAAAACCAAAACTGTAACCATTCTGATTCAAGAAATGAAAAGATTATTTTTCTCAATAATTCACAATTCTATATCTATGGTTATATTTTTGGTTATATTTTACATAATAATGCAATGCAAACAGTGCCACCAAAAGAAGTTGCAAAAAGCAAATATGGTGCAAACCAATTAAGGTCAAATCATTATAATGAATTTTGTCATAAAAATTTGTTTTGATCAGTTGGGGTTTTCTCCAAAGTTATTTGGTCTTTTTGGCTGCTAAAAGTTTAAAACTGAACTGAAACAACTGATGGCTGCCCTGAATGAGATTACGCCGATGCCTGCATTTGTTAAGCAGTTATCTAGTTGTAAGATTGACACCATTACTTACTGCAGGGCAGCAAACCCGGCATTTCATTGAAGCTGTGGAGCAATATGCTCACTTTGGGCTACGTACACTATGTTTGGCTTGGCGTGAGTTAAAGAAAGATGAATATGAAGATTGGTCTTTGATGTTTAAAGAAGCCAGTAGCACTTTGGTCGATAGAGAGGTAAAGGTCACACTTGTTACTGATTTTATATAATTTATAAGAACTCACCTTCTTAGTTTAATATACTTCACAGTGGAGAGTAGCAGAAGTCTGCCAAAGAATTGAACATGACTTGGAAATTCTAGGCGTGACAGCAATAGAGGATCGTTTACAGGTGAATATGCTGTATTTGCAGATAGCAATCTATTTTTAGATAGTCCTTACATTGGAAAGACTTGATTGTTGTTGTTGTAGTCTGATTTAAGATTGTAATTTTAAAATCCTATAATTTTTCAGAACTTCCGTGACTGTCTACTTTAGATAGTTAAAGGGATAAAGGGGGAAAAAATTTAAAGCAGGACCTTCCCTTGTGATGATCTTCACTATTTCTTTTTTATTTGATATCTTTCAGGAAGGAGTTCCTGAAACAATAGAAACACTAAGGAAAGCTGGAATAAATTTTTGGATGCTAACAGGGGATAAGCAGAATACTGCAATACAAATTGCCCTGTCATGTAATTTTATTTCCCCAGGTAGTGCACATTTGAGATCATACAAAATATTATAGTTTTATTCTGTGTCATGTAAATAGTACCCTTATTGTGTTTGTGTCTGTTTATAGAATCAAGCTACATAAGAGTCTCGATATGATCCATGGTTGCCCCATCATTCTCTTTGTTTTGTGTAGAAACAGACTTATCTGTGTGTTTACCCCACAGATCGCTTCTTTATGTCCCATTTATTATAAGACAGTTTTTGTATCAGTATGAATTTAAGTCCAAGTGTCCAACTCAGAGCCAGCAAGGAATAGCATATATTTGTAACATTCATTCAAACTATCTGACAACACTTGGATAATTGGAAAGACATAAAAGCTTAAAATTAGAAAATATCTAGAATACCTTGTTTGTTTTGAAAATATCTCAAAGCCTATCATAAATTGAAGTTTCTGGCATACATCTTGGGCTATCAACATGGTTGAACACAATAGATTCAACTTTAATTTACCTAACTCCTGTGGTTGTAGTCCCATTTTTGAAGAGCTAGGATATATGTTGACGTTCCAACTTTGCTTTAAATACTTTTTTGTTCAATTAGTTTGATGCATCCTTCTTTGGAAGGTTTTTAATTTATGGTGGTTATACTGTCTTTTTTAATTTCCTCCCCTCTAAATTCATAGAACCAAAGGGACAGCTTCTACTAATTGATGGAAAAATAGAGGACGAGGTTTGTAGAAGTTTAGAGAGAGTGCTTCGTACAATGCGGATAACTACCTCAGAACCCAAGGTACTAATACATTTTATCAACTTAGAATCCAGTGATTGGGAGGCTTTGCTTACTGATGTTCTTTTTCTTGTTCATTCTGTTTTTATTTTTTTTTATTGTGGTTTCTTTTACACTTTGGAGGATATCTTATTATTTACTCTTGGTACTTTTTTCCTCTCTCTTATTTACTAAATTTATTTTCCTATCTAAAATAATAATAAAATTTAGTGGTAGGCGGCTTGTATTGTATGCATCCATTAGGTGTTCGAACTAGAACATTCCTTTAAGGAAACAAGTATAATTCAGATCAGGATATTTTATAAGATTTTGTAGTTAATCTTTTCATTGTTTTGCTCCATCAAACAGGATGTGGCTTTTGTTATTGATGGCTGGGCTCTTGAGATTGCACTTAAGCACTACCGTAAAGCTTTCACTGAGCTGGCAGTATTGTCAAGGACTGCTATATGTTGTCGCGTGACCCCATCGCAAAAAGCACAGGTGTTTTTTTGACAACATTATTTGTGTTTAAAACTATGCTGCCTTGTCTTGTTTTAAGAAGCTATGTCTTACATCTATTTTCTCGGTTTCTCTTCTCCTTCTGATATTCTAGATTTGTCCTATCTTGGTTCTTTTTAATTGACTTATCAGAAGATGTAGGATAATATAAGACCAAATATCTTATGCTTTCCTCTTAGTGGAACATAATACTGCTGTTGTATTGTTTCTGTTTTAATTTATCAGAAAATTATGGCTTTGGTGTGACTTGTATACCATTACTTGTTGCAGCTTGTACAGATCTTAAAATCATGTGATTATAGAACATTGGCAATTGGCGATGGAGGGAATGATGTAAGGATGATACAACAAGCAGATATTGGAGTTGGAATCAGTGGCAGAGAAGGATTGCAGGCAGCCAGAGCAGCTGATTACAGCATTGGAAGTAAGCCTTTGTATATCTTTCCCGTGTGAGATGTGTGTGCTAGTTTTCAAACAAAGTTTTCCAAGTATCTTTTTGGTTTCTCCCACTAAACATTTATTCAGATATTTTGCACATAGAGTAGTGCTAGCAACACTCTCTTTGTCACTCTCTTTTCAACACTCACTCTTTTATTTGGTGAAATACATATGGGTCCACTACTTTGGAAATGGGTCCCACATAAAGTGGTGGGATCCACATGTATTTCACCCAATAAGAGAGTAGTGTTGGAAAGAGAGTGATAAAGAGAGTGTTGCTAGCACTACTCTTGCACAAATTGTTAAATTTTTGTTCTGTTCAATATAAACACTCTTTTGAGAGTTTATATTTTCTGTGGTTGGAAATATGAGGCAGATTGGCGGTTCTCGTTTTATTTGCATGTACCGAATTTCAATTACAATGTTATGATTCTTTTGTTAATTTGCAGAGTTTAGATTCCTGAAGAGATTAATTCTGGTCCATGGCCGGTATTCATACAACCGCACAGCATTTCTTTCACAATACTCATTCTATAAGTCCCTATTGATATGCTTCATCCAAATCTTGTGAGTTTTCAACCAACAATGGGCTTCCTTTTTCTTCTCTTCATCAAGCAGTAAACTATTTTGAATTTAGATGCCTATAGGAATATTTTGAATATTATTTCAATTGTGTTAAGAGTACAATCACTAATGTCAATATATAGATAAGCTCTAAACTAATGGGCTTAGTACAAAAGAATCTAATAACACATGTTTACAACAATGCCCTTGCAAGAAATGTGGGGTAACTGTTTTCTTTGCTCTTTATCCTTTTTTTGGTTATTATTAATGATTATGAATGTTGCAATGCAAGATTACATTTCAATTTCTTTCTATCCTCAACTTTTTAAGGTGCTGACCAGTTATTGTATTTCAGTTTTTCATTTATATCAGGTGTTTCTGGAACCAGCCTCTTCAATTCTGTTAGCTTGATGGCTTATAATGTTTTCTATACTAGTGTTCCTGTTCTAGTCAGTGTGCTTGACAAAGATCTTAGTGAGGAAACTGTGCTCCAGCATCCTCAAATTTTATTCTACTGCCAAGCCGGAAGGTTTGCCATTTTGCTGCTATTCGCCTTTGCTTTTTTAAACGCTACCAAGCCTTCACAATTTTCGCAGAAAAAATTGCAGTTCAGTATCATGCCTTTTATTACAGAACAATCAAAATTTATTACAGCTGAACTGAAGATCCTTTTTAACAAACTAAAGTGTAAAAATGTTATTTAACTTGCATTGAATAACACCTTCGTTGGTGAACATTACCTTAAGTTAACTGTTGATGTTGGAACAGGCTTCTAAATCCTAGTACTTTTGCTGGATGGTTTGGGCGATCCCTCTTCCATGTAAGTATTGTTTATGAGCATATCTATATTAATGATAAATTGATAACCAATATTTATAAATTACTGAGATGATCAGTTTGTAGGAAGCTTATCATCTTGAGTTGTGATGTGCTCCATGAAAAATAGAAAAGCATCTTAAATTCTGCTCTAAATCTATTATGTAATTTCGGGAACATTTAATGCCTGTGTAGTTTCCTCATTGTTATTGATTGTCATTTGCAGGCAATAATTGTATTTATAATAAGCATACATGCATATGCCTATGATAAGAGTGAAATGGAGGAGGTTTCAATGGTTGCACTCTCTGGTTGTATATGGTTGCAGGCTTTTGTAATAACAATGGAGACCAAGTAAGCTTAAATATTAGTAGATGTAAATGCAAATGTTTCTCATAATGCAACATCACTTTGATTCTTTAGCTTTAGATCCTTTTCTGTTGGTAATGAATTAAAAGAACTAGCTTGGGGCGTTCTTAAATGAAAATGATTTTATGTCCTCTTAAATTACCCTTCCCTCCCTTCTCTGATTTCACTCTAATTTTAAAAATTACATTCTCCTTACTTGAGAGATAAAAAGTGTTACACTTAAATCGATTTTAATACAAACAAACCAAGAGAGAGGTTTTTGCTTGGTTGCAAATGTAATTTAATTGGTGAGGGAACCGGGAAAATATCACAGTTTTAAAATACTTAATAGTCTCTTCAACCTGCTGGAAAGATTTATATTGTTTGATTGTCTGACATATGTTTGATGCTTGCAGTTCCTTTACAATACTGCAACTTCTTGCTATATGGGGTAACTTGGCTGCCTTTTATGTCATCAATTGGATCTTTAGTGCTCTTCCTTCATCCGGGATGTATACAATTATGTTCCGGTTGTGTCGACAACCATCATATTGGATAACAATTTTTGTAAGTACCTTAGTTCATCTTTTGCCATCGATGGAATGATCTTCACACTCTTTTTAACCACTCTCTTTTCCTTTGATATGGATCGATCTTTACTGATAACTATAAAAATTGTCGCTATATTTCCAACTGAAATTACAAATGTCACACGGACCAAAATAATCACATTATTATTTAAGAGATTTCAATTATAATGTGATTTCAGTTGGAAGAGGTTTCACAAATAAATCTTGTACCAAAATCTTATACTTAATACCATACTCATCTTGAGTTCCTTGTTTTTAATGAAATAAAATCATATATTTGTTTCTTTACCTTTATGGAATACATTGACAAGATCATGTGGCCCTAGTGAGGAGCCGAGTTCATACACATTTCTTTTCGGCTAAGCATTTTATTTATGCATTTCATTGATTATGCTTTGACGGGAACTATAATTCCATACAGCTCATGACTGCAGCCGGGATGGGTCCAATTCTAGCCATCAAGTACTTTAGATATACATATAAATCGAGCAAAATCAATACACTTCAGCAGGCTGAACGCCTAGGGGGGCCGATTTTGTCTCTTGCCACCATTGAGCATCAGCCCAGATCTATAGAGAAAGATGTTTCTACTTTGTCAATAGCACAACCCAAAAACAGAAATCCTGTATTTGAACCCCTTCTGTCAGATTCTCCAAATTCCACTAGAAGATCTTTTGGAGCAGGAACACCATTCGATTTTTTTCAGCCACAGTCAAGATTATCGTCTAACTACACAAGAAATAGCAAGGACAAATGAAATCAACAAGTTGTTGGAAGAACTCTAGATGCTGCAGCTTAATTGTATATCCATTTTGATAGAAACTAACGAAAGTAAATTGTTAGTTCCTTGTATACTGATATTATTTTTGTAAATTGTCCCCCCTAAAATTCCATTATTTAATAACTGCTGACATAAATTATATATAGATTATTTTATCTGACTGAATTATAATATTATTTTAATTACCTTTCTCGGCAAAGGAAAGAATACTAACATTTGTATATCTAAACAAAAATGCATTTCCTTTCTTTTATTTTCTAATTTCCGACAGGAGACCGATTTCACCGTTCCAGGCTCCAATGAATAGGTAAAACTTTTCCTTTTCTATCTTTGGCAAATGGAATTATGTTTTGTTTATGGAAAGAGTAATAGAATACAACTTTTAGCCTTTCAGTTTTGCAAAGGCTATGTGAATCCCATGGAATGTAAAATTTGTTGTCAATATCTTCTATGGAAGCATATTTAGCATGGTAATTCGTGCAGAGATGTCAACACAAGAATCTGCAGATGCCTAGAGTTAATTTACTGACCATTAGGACTATGTCTTGTTCAACTGCAAATTGCATGACAAGGCAGCATCGATTGACATAACCACATGTCAAGGCTATACTTGTGAGCCCGTCGGTGGTTGTGTAAGCATTCTGCATGCACATGCAATATATAGATATGCATAAATTAGCCTACCACCAAATTTTATTCACAGGTGCCACCAGTTCAACTACCTAGTGAATGTTTTGTATATGTTTGTTGATTTTGTTGAAGTTACAAATTGTAACTACCGTTGGAATCACATTGACTCACTATGATTATGTTATTCCTACTGCAAATGTGATTATGTTATTTTTACTGTGAATCCAAACATTCACATATGAATAATTTCACAGGCATAAGATTAAGAGTATGTGTGGGCTCAATGTCCCACTTAAGTTATTATTGATTAACATTACTCTGGGATCAACTTTATCCACTCCATATTTTCTAAAAAATTACATAATTTATATTTATAAATTATTTTTCTTCGGGATTAGGAAAAGTTGTTCCTATCAGTCTTTTAACAAATGAAAAATTAAAATAACGGGCAAAAAAGGTGAGGGAAGATAGGGGACCTCAAACACTACAACCGATGGTTCAGTATGGGTTGTTATTACGCTATTTTTCGTGAGTTTATGCAAGCCTTATTCCCCTACTACCCTTGTAGTCTAGTTGTCCTTTTAAGGAGGGATAGTAAGGTACCAAGACTCTTCATTACAATCATAGCCCTATGTATTTAGGATTTGTAAACTCAATACAGTCGTCAGCTTGAAATTGGTAAGTGGGGTTGTTGGTCCCTTTTGGCCTAAGTCCAACGTTTTCACTCGACTCATCATTTCTGACTTTGTGGGGGGTCTCCTCGGAGGATCTCATAAATGTTTACTTATCATGGTGGTTTTCAATATATATATGCCTTTTGTCCAACCGAAGGACCACCACAGGCACAGGCCCATATGGACCTCTCTAACACCAACAAACAATCACCAGCCTAAACAGTCCCCTAAAGTATGAGTAGGAACGATGATATCAAGGACCCCAACTCCATGCACCAGAAGTTTCACGCGGTTACACGCAATAATAAATTTTTATCGATTTTTGAGTTTAAGATTGAATGGTTTAAATAATTAGTAAAATAATTTTAAATCATCTCAACTATTAATTTTTTTTAGACAATTAGGATCTATAACTACATGATTCAATTACAGATAACAGTACTTTCCATAACATCAAATTTGAAAATATTCTTCAACAAATTTTATCTCATATAAGAGTAGTGATATTTATGTCACTCATTTTTCTATCACATTATCAATATATCATTTTTATGGCATCATTTTTTCTATTTATTTATCTCTCAAAGTGTTGATGGAGTGGATAAGTGTCCATCAATAATTTTTCATTTTACAATTGTGTTTTAGTTGAATTGAAAGGACAAATTGGTGTTTGAAAATTGTTTGAGACTATAACAATGATTCATGTTGCTTCCTATAAGTTTGGTTGTGTTTCTCATATTGTTCTTGCATCTCAATGCTTTATTCATCGTGATTTCTTGAAGCAACCAATTGTTGCTTTAGACCCAACATGTGGTAACGACGTGATTTGGCTAAAAATCCAAACATACACTAAGTAAAACTTCATGAATTTTTTTTGTTTTTGGGATTGCAACAGGGACTTAATTATCGTTTTTCAGTAAAAAAAAACTATAAAAAAAAAAAAAGGAATTTTAGTATCTTAAAAATCAATTATATTCATTTTTTTAATCTACCTCGATAAAGTTAAGCTATGATTTAAATGATCACGAACTTCTATTTAAGTTTTTAACTATTGTCAAGTATTAGTAATTGTATCACATGTGACCACTCTAACAATTGCCTTGTATCTATCTTAAGATGAAACTTGTTTGGCCACGTCAAATCAAATTAAATGAAATGACAATATATTTTTTATTAGACAAAACAAAAACCTCACAGAAAAAGACAAGTTCTCTTTTTCCCTTTTCGGTAAAAGATATGATTGGACAACATAGATTGTCTATTCTCTATTAAATTTACAAATTGTTTTCACCATGAATATATTGTATACTTATTTTTATCAAATCCATGAATATATTATATGTACTATAAGCATCTATGTTCCGATTTTATTGGATTGTTTATTAGGTCTATCAAATAGCTTTTAAATGTATATAAATATAAATCCAATAAATATATAACAAATGTCGATTTAAATTCAACAAAAATTATCAGACCCAAACTCTATTAAATTCGGAACAAACGAGCTGTGACCACGACTAACTTGTAATCCCTAATATATTTCAAAGTTTTATATTTCTTTTTTAATAGTTTTTTCGTTTAAATATTACAATTGGTGAAATAAAATCACTTTGTGAACATATTCATTCGACCGATTATGCATTATGCTTTCAGCTGATACAGACAGACATCTTTGCTAATACGGAACTGATCTTACAGACAGCTGGAATTGAGTTATTCCATTCTAAAATAAACAAAAAGTGACCTAAATAAAAAAATTGTGATTTTTAGTAAAAAAAAGTACTTATTAGCTATTTTTATTTATTTATTTTTAAATAGAAATAATTTGTAAGCCATATATTGAAATATGTTTTTAAGTCCTATGTGATAACCATGCATTGACTTCATATTTTTACAAACCATAACATATTAGTTACTACTTATAACAGTAATTTTATATACCACTTGTAAATTTAATTATTTTTTTGATGAATAGATATGGTATTTGAGAAATACAACTTATACTGTTATGATGAAAACATTTTTTGTTTGATAATTTTGAAATGAGATTACCTCATCGGAATAAAAAAAATTAAAATGTTGACTCTTCGAGATGTAGCAAATGAAGAAAATCTAATAGGATAAATTCTTCATGCTTTTGCTTATATAAGATCGTTCTCACACGAGAGATTGATTAGAATCACGAGAATTTAATATTACATTTTCAACAAAAAAATTTAAGTCAAATGAATATAATGATTATATAAGTTACACTTTTTATATGTTTAATAATTAATTCATTCATAGTAGATATAAAATTTAATCATTTATATTTAAATTTAATATTTTCTTTTTAGTCCTAATTTGTTTTTGGTTTTAGAATTTCTCTTATATTGTGTTTTGATTGCGTACATTTCTGTTTTTCCAACATTATCATATATTTTATTTTAATTTAAAAAAAAAAAAAAGCAAAAAAGGACCAACCAAAATATTCCAACTATATTATATTTTAATCTTTTTTTCAAAAAAAAAATGCAAAAACATCATGACCAACCAAAACATTCCAACTATATTGAAAACTATCGGTCATCATTTGCATCATTCTCGAATATCATTGAAAAAAAAAAGATACAAATTACTTTGTCCCAAAAATTCAAAGGGAAAAAATCTTCTTCCATTATATTTATTCTATTTTAGTTTAATGTAAGTTTTTTGAAGTGGTAGTAATTAACAGATTTTCTAAGGGCAATTTCTCTACAACTTCAAACTCTGGTTCTCTTCTTTTTGTTTCATTAAAGAGAGGTAAATTACGACCATTTTTTAGTTTAAATTACTTTTTTAAACCGTTTTTCCTTTATTTTGTTTAAAAAAAATGACTTCTACATAAATTTAGTTTTTTATTTTTCTGTATTTTTGTTGTGCTTTCGCCATTTAAGTGAGATACTTTGTGGTTTTATTATTTTTGTGCGATGATTTTTTTAATTTTGATGCAATGTTCGTTTTAGTTTAGATTGACAGAATATATTTAATTGCTTATAATTTCAATCAATGACTTTTGTATCGTAAATATCGATGCATAGATATTTTATATAATTGAATTTTATAAGTCGTTTTATGCTATTACTTGAGTGTCCGTGGATTTGTTCTCATGTTTGTGATTTTTATTCTTAACAAATTTGTATTGAATTAATGTATTTTACAATTTAGATAAATAAATATCATTTTTTTAATAAAAAAAAAAGTTTTCGAATAACAATTTTTGTCTCGCTCTCCATATTTCTATGTTACCAATAGCTGATTTCAAGTATTTTTTATTTAGTTTTGCTATTCCCAAATAGATTTAAAACTAACTAAAAGTTAAAAATTAAATTGAGAATAATTATTCATAAGAATCATGTCTATATAAAACTAGATTACAACATAATGTATAAAAGTTTATGTATCTTAAGAGATAAGTGTTTAATTTTAAAATGAGATCATATTGTAATTGAACTTCTTTTAGGATAGAGATTGTGTAGTGACATAACTCAACAGTTAGCAGATGATAAGTTGACATGATTGAGAAAGAGGAGCGGTAGGTAATTATACGTTTTGATATGAGAAT
Organism: Cicer cuneatum; assembly: GCA_037974295.1. Lineage (NCBI taxonomy): Eukaryota > Viridiplantae > Streptophyta > Magnoliopsida > Fabales > Fabaceae > Cicer > Cicer cuneatum. Next base: position 64,063,576 of record JBBPBO010001984.1, on the reverse strand, counting down.
TGTTAGCTTATAGAGTGATGCATTCGAAGAGTATGAAAATTATTCTTGTTACATTTCGTCAAACCCCTGTAATGCTGTTTGCTAACTCTAATGTAGTTCATGATGTGTCTATTTTTAAAATTAACATTTTTATTTTAATTTTTAATTAAAAAAATAATGATGTAATATATTTTATATAATGCAATGACATAAAATAATTAATTTCTACTAAATCGCAATAAATTAAAAAAATTTAATTTTATAAATTTGTAAAATATTAAAATACCAAAACTACAAATAAACTGATTTTTTTTAACGATTTTTTGGTATTTTTTCATTTGATTTCCACTTTTTAGGTTGGATTCATATTCCAAATTTTAATCTATTTTAGCTCACCCAAAAAATTATGGCATACTTATCCGTCAATTTATTAAATCAATTTATATAATGAAATATGAATGAGACATTTAAGATAGCTTGAATATATTAAGTCGAGGAAGAGAAAAGGATAAAAAAACGAAAAGACAACAAAAGAAATGGCATCTATTTATAGCAAAATTAAGGAAATCAAAAGTCCTTTGCGTGGATAAATCCCTTCATGTATTCTATACATAAATATACACATCCTAGATATCGTGATCTAGAATTTTCATGTTTCCCTGTATGATGGTCACTCAAATGCCAAAAACCAAAAAAGGGCGCAGATATTTTTGAAGATAGAGGTTTTAATTTCATTACACATAGCCAAAACAAGTTGCCCCAATGAATTATCAAACTGCCACATACCCTCTTTTGCATGTTCATCTCAAATACTACTAAGCCACGCATCATATTCCTCTCAATAATCCAATCCTTGTCACCCTTTTAATTCATTCTTTTCTCACTCTATATAATACCTCTCTCACCCCTTGTTTCCCTCCACATCAACACAATCACATACTCTCTCTCTCTCTCTCTTCACTGTATAACTATTTGCACTCCCTTTTATTTTTCACACCCACTTCACAATGACTACTATATGTGAACAACAACAACACAAGTTTCATTCTTCCTACCAACCCCTCTCTCCCAAAAAACCTCTCCGAGAAATTGATATCCCACCTAGAAAACTCCTCACCCGCCGTACCGCCGACATGTATTCCGACGACACAATCCTTCAAAAATTTCTCCCTCACAATGACTCTGATTCTGATTCGGACGATCCTTACTCGTCCGACCATTTTCGGATGTACGAGTTCAAAGTCCGGCGATGTACTCGTAGCCGGAGCCATGATTGGACAGACTGTCCATTCGCACACCCCGGCGAAAAAGCACGCCGCCGTGATCCGCGGCGGTTTCATTATTCAGGATCAGTCTGTCCTGAGTATCGCCGCGGTAGCTGTAACCGCGGCGATACATGTGAATTCGCACACGGTGTTTTTGAATGCTGGCTTCATCCAGCTAGATACAGAACTGAAGCTTGCAAAGATGGGAAAAATTGTAAGAGAAAAGTTTGTTTCTTTGCACACACACCTCGCCAACTTCGAATCCTTCCGGTCACATCTTCAAATTCCAATGATCAATTTTCATGCAACAAGAGAAACAACAAGATTTTGAATAACCATGTTGGTTCAAAATCAAACAATTGTTGTTTGTTTTGTCATTGTAATGGTGCTAATAATTCTCCAACTTCAACACTTTTTGGTATGTCTCATTTCTCGCCGCCGGCGTCACCTCCTCTGTCTCCGATGAAACCACGAAATGGGGTTTCTTCTGTTTCATCTCTCTCACGCTACGGTTCAGTTAATAATAGTAATAATCTTCGTTACAGAGACATGCTTGTTGATCTTTTGGGTTCATTTGAAGGATTGAATTTCAATGAAAATTCTTCATCATCTTGTTCTTCCCCTGTTTCTAAGATACAGAACAACAAAATGGGTTGGCTTGATCTTCCTCTTAACTCCGAAGAACAACAATATCAACAATTTATTGTTTCACCTTCTTCTTCTTCTTTTGATCAGCAACAACAAAATTTTGATATTCATCAGAATTTGATGACACCAAGCTTCAATGATGTTGATGTCAATAACATAATTGAAAACAAAATGATGTTTTTGGGAAACGAGAATAATAATGCACCTGATCTTGGATGGGTTAATGAGTTGTTGATGTAAAAGGGTGTTTGCATTTTGAAGATGATATTCTGATCAGTGGAGTGAAGTGTAAATATGGGCATAACATATTTATCTTCCTGCAATTGTGAAAAAAGAAATTATAGATTTATTTGTTTCTGCAGGTTTATGTTGTTTTAATTTAGTGTTTTTGTTATTGTATTGTTTTTCAATGTTATTAATTGCTTTTTCTTAATTTGTGTAAGTTATGCATTTGGATTTCATCTTGATTTTATATCTATAAAAGGGAATATTTTGAGGGCAAATTCTACATTTGAAATTAATATTTTTGTACTCTTAAAAGACGTTATTTTAAATAATAAACATATCAAAAAAAATTATTTATCAATTTATATTTTTTTATAATAACATAGAATTTGTCGTATTCTGATCCACGTGTTTTTGTGGTTTACTTTGCATTGGTGACTATGACTTTTTGTTACGTGATAAAAAATGTATGAACTCCTCCATAGAGAGTAAATGCTAAATCATTGAGATTGGGTATCTTCGTATGAAGTGATGAAAACAGAATTAGTACACATGTCAAGCATGCGATGTTTCTCGTGGCAACACATCACAATTTTTCATCAAAGTTCTTATATTTGCTTCTTGAAAAATGCTAAATTTTAGATATAAAATAGTAAAATATAGAAAGTATATTATATTATATATATATGCTGCTTCTTTTATTTTTTAATTCGAACACTTTCATTTTGTATATATTTAAAGTACTAAATTATTGTTGTTATAGATGTATATTGACTTTTTATATTTTACTATAAATTAGTATTATTTTTAGAAAAATAATAAATAAATCTAATGGTATCAATAATTTGGGATGGAGAGAGTAGTCACTAATGTTATCACATATATTTTTAGAATGAAATAAAAAAAAACCGTTTATTTAATGTCACTTTTTATTTATTTATTTCAAATGATCCAAAAAATACCATCTATTTAATATAATTTTTGTTTATTTCAAATGATCCAATTTATTTATTAGTTAATGAGAATAGTTTAGACAGACTTAACTTTTATTGAAATTTTATATTACATAGATGAACTATATTTCGTAATTTTGTTTATTTATATATTTTATTTTAGAGAATCTTTGAGTTGATTAATTATTTAAATATGTTAATTTTTGTTTATATTTGATGTATTTTTTTATGTCAAATTACTTTATAAATAAGTCAATTATAATTTTTTTGTTTCAAAATATTTATTTATTTGATTAATTGTTCAAAATATTTGTCATTTCACATTATCAATAAATATTTTTCATGATAATTCATTTAACTTTTCTTTTAATTACTATTAATCAAAATATTTATCCATTAATACCAATCCAACTAATATTTTAAAATGAAAGTTATAATAGATAATAATATTTTTCATCATAATTTATTTAACTTCTCTATTAATTACTATTACATTTAATTATTAAAATCAATCCAACTAATATTTTTAAAATGAAAATTATAATGAGAAGCAGAGAGTAATTTTGTTTCATGGAAATATCCACGTTTTCTCGAGTATCAGATAATTAGCTAAGACAAATTAAGTCTCTCTTGTATTTTTTAAAACGACGGTTCAACTACTAAAGAAGTGAAGTGGTTGAACCTAAAATAAGATGTGATACTGCATGACGGTTTATGAATCTTAATGGTTTATTATCCATTAAGAATAAATTTAAATCCGGTAAAAGAATTAGTTAAATCTGATTGAAAAATGTAGTTAGAAAGTGACTATATTATAGAGACAAAAACATAAATTATTAACTTTTAAAAGGTTACATATTTTATATTACTTATAAAATTTCAACATTCTATCTTTAGACCTTGTAAAAAGTATACTAACAATTTTTAGTCTACACAAATTATTTGAATTCCTATTGTGAAATTAACATATACTATTCAAGAATATTTTTTGTATGTATATTTATAATATTTTAAAAATTCTTTTAAAAAATTTAATTTTTAAAATTTACTATTTAACTCTCGAATTAAATTTATCCACATTATTGAGGAAACAAATAGTAACAACAGTGACACTTTAACAACACTTTCAGTTTCTAGTAAAACCGTTAGACACGTTGAAGTTTAGGTGAATGCACTCGTTCACAAAGATTACTAGAAACTCAAAGTGAGAACCTTTTCATTCCCAAACCTCAAAACTCACTTCCACACATTGATTAGGGGCTAATTCAATTCAATTAATTAATTAATGTCACATTCAACTCATAATTCAGTTTGTTTTTTGTTTGGTGTTGCTAATTGCTAACAAGTAACTTAAAATACCCTTGTTAAAGAATAAAAAAAATTAAAACTTTGGATTGAGTATAAGTCAACATTCTCTCTATTTTTTACTCTATATTTTTTCATTATTAAAATTTTAGTTAAAAGAACAACTATCTATATAGTAAAGTTAAATACTAAATATATTTTTAGTTTCTATAAAATTATAATTTTTTAAATTTAGTCTTTAAAAATAATTTATTTATTTTTAGTCCTTATTTTGATTTATAAAGTTTTTTAGAGATTAAAAGTATCAATATTTTAAAAAAAAGTTTAAAATAGGTATTAAAAGTCAATAATTTTTCTTTTTAGGGATTAAAAAGTTGAGGATTTTTTGTAAGGACTAAAAATAAAATTTTAAAATTTTACAGAGACTAAAAATTATTTAATCCAAAAATTAAAAAAAAAGAAAGAGTATTTTAGAAATATGATCATTAAATATGATAAAAATGGTCTACATTTATTTATATTTTATTTTAAAAATTACATATTAATTTTGTTTATATTTAATTAGATAGGGATAGAGTATAAGAATAAGGAGAAGTGTCAGGAGCATTGTTTTTTCGAGACTCATATTAGAAAATATAGACTGCACAAATGTAAAAATAAAATAGATTGATGCTCTAACTAACTAGAGTCGACTAGAATATTCTTTTAGATTCAGTTTCTAGTTTGTTAGTTGCAATTTAGAGTTTGTTACAAGTGATCTCTATTTATAAATAAAGATCACACCATTGTAATCACAATTCAAGTTTAATAAAAAAAACTCAAGATTTTCATTACAACAACTTTTCTTATTTTCTTTCACATATACAATTATATTCAGTTTCTATTATGGTATCTTAGAGCTTTTTCTCAATCCTCATTCATCAATGGCTTCCATGGACCTCTTTAAGTTTGGGAAGAAATCCATCATTATTTTCGCACTTTACTCACAACAAAGGCACGTCAACTCATATATGAGTTACGCAGTCTCACAAGGGAGATCGTAAAATTGATGAGTTCATCCTTCGTGTTCGTACCATCAATGAATCTTTAATTTATATTGGAGATCCGGTTCCTCATCAAAATCATCCTTGAAGCCCTATCTGAAGAGTACAATTCAGTGGTTGTTGTCATCACGAGCAAAAAAGACATGTGCTCGTTGGACGAACTTGAGTCGTTCCTACTTGCGCATGAGATGGGCCTTGAGAAAAACAAGAAGCTTCATGAAGCGGTTGTCGTCAATCTCACTCAGGAAGCGTCGTCGGCCTCACCTGTGAACTCCACGACTGATCCTCCGTCACATCTGAACCCTAATTTTTCGTTAGGTACGAGTCATGTGAATGTGAACTAGAACCACTCAGATTATCCAGGATATAGCTCTCGTGGTGGTCGTAACAGCCGTAGCGGTAGTTGTTTTGGTCGAGAAGGTCGTGGTGGACGTGTACAATGCCAGATTTGTCACTAATCTGGTGACGATGCCTTCATTTGTTATTATCATCATTCTGGATCTGGTCAATCTATCTATTCTCCTTCAGAAGCACCTCCTTCCACTCCATTCCTGATGCAGCAACGACCTTATGCTCAACCTCAATTTGGTTACCCTAGCCCTAGACCTGCCAATCCACGTCTCTTTCATCCCCAGGCTCTTCTCACTGGTGTTGACTTTGGATTCAACAACCAATGGTGGTATCCTGACTCAGGTGCTTCGCATCATGTCACACCTGATGCTTCCAACTTGGGAGATGCAATTTCCCTACCTGGATCAGATCATGTGCTAATAGGCAATGGCCAAGGTTTGTCCATAAACTCAATAGGCAACATGCATTTTCCTTGCTCAACTCATCCTAATACCAATCTTACACTCAATAACCTTTACTTGTTCTATCTATTACCAAAAACTTAATTAGTGTTAGTAAATTCGCACAAGATAATGGAGTTTTCTTTGAATTTCACCCCACTTTTTGTGTTGTGAAATCACATGCTTCTAATGAAGTCTTGTTGAAAGGAATAGTTGGAGCAGACGACCTCTACAAGTTTGAAAATCCATTTTACTTGGATTCTATTTTGAATACTCATAAATTTGAAACTAATGTTGTTTACTGTGATAATTATTTCCTTATTGTACCTATTGCTCTTGTAATTGCTAAAAATATGAAAAATAGTGTTTTCAATTTACATTGTTCTTCCATTTCAAATTATGCTTATCATCTATGGCATGCTTGTTTAGGGCATCCTCATTAGGACTCACTTAAGGCAGTATTAAAGTTGTGCAATATCCTTACACCAGCAAAAGATACCACTGACTTCTGCTCAACGTGCTGTCTAGGCAAGGCACGTCGGCTGCCTGCTCCTCACTCTACCACTATATACCATAATCCCTTTGAACTAGTGGTGTGTGACTTGTGGGGTCCTGCTCCTGTTACATCCCATGGAGGCTATACGTATTTTCTCACATGTGTTGATGCTTATTCTAGGTTTGTTTGGATTTATCCCCTAAAGCAGAAATCTGATACTCTAGCTCATTTCAAGCAATTCAAATCCATGGTAGAATTGAAATTTAATTGTAAAGTCAAAGTTGTCGAAAGTGATGGAGGGGGGTGAATTTCATCCCTTCACCAAATATCTTGTTGATTTGGGTATTTTTCATCGTTTCACTTGTCCACACATCCATCATTAGAATGGATTAATTGAGAGAAAACACAAGCACCTAGTGGACACTAGTCTCACACTGCTGGCACAAGATGAAATTCCTCTTAAACTTCGGGATCATGCATTTGTTAGAGCTGCATTCCTCATCAATCGTCTACCAACACATGTTCTCAACAATTTGTCTCCTTATTTCCTTCTACAACACAAGTATCCAAGCTACAAGGACTTAAAGGTGTTTGGATGTGCCTGTTTTCCACTCCCTACAACCCCAACAAACTTGCCTATAGATCCCAAAAGTATGTCTTCATGGGATACTCTTCATCATACAAGGGGTATAAGTGCCTCAATTATGATGGAAGAATCTATATCTCAAAAGATGTTTTGTTCACTGAAACAAGGTTTCCCTACTATGAATTATTCTCTTAGCCCTTCACTCCATCACAAGCACCGTCTACTTCATCATTATCATGGTTGCCTCTCCAAGTAACCCAACCTTTGTCTCCTCATCACAATGCTAGAGATTGCATTATTAATAATGCAGCTCCATCCACGTCTGTTAACTCAACAACTCCAAGATCACTCTCAGGCTCCTTTTCATCACATATGTCTATTTCCACCCCTGATTTAGAGTCCATTTCTGCAACACCTAGACCTGTCATGCTCTTTCCCACCCCTAGTGCAGAGTCTAGGCCAGTAGTGTCCATCTCTTTCATGCTTTCTCCCACCCCTGGTACAGAATCTAGGCCAGCAGCTTCTGCACCAAATTTTTCCCCATCAGAATTCGTCCTCATAATACACATCTCATGCAAACAAGAGCCAAAAATGGAATTGTCAAGCCAAAATTGCATCCCACTCTGCTCTTTACACACCTAGAACCTACCACTGTCCAATAGGCAATTGCTGCCCCACAGTGGATGGTAGCAATGAAAATTGAGTATGTTGCCCTTCTTCAAAACAATACTTGGTCCTTAATCCCTCCACCCCCTAGTCGTAAACCTATTGGGTGTAAGTGGGTATTTAGAATTAAAGAGAACCTTGATGGATCAATCAATAAGTATAAGGCACACCTTGTGGCAAAAGAATTTCATCAACAGACTGGTTCTGACTTCATCGAAACGTTATCTTCAGTGGTTAAACCAGTCACTGTGCTTATTGTGCTCACTATTGCAGTGTCCAGCAACTGGCCTATTCAACAGATTGATGTGAATAATCTCTTTTTAAATGGTGTTTTAGAAGAACAAGTATACATGGTGCAATCCCCAGGTTTTGAGTCTCAAGATAAAAGCTTGGTATGTAAGCTCAACAAAGCCTTGTACGGAATAAAATAGGCCCCAAGGGCCTGGTTTGACAGACTTAGAGGAGCTCTAATTCAGTATGGCTTCACTGCCAGTAAATGTGACCCCAACCTCTTTATTCTACACTCCACCTCATTTACATTAATGGCTCTTGTTTATGTTAATGATATCATCCCGGGAGTTCCCTAAATCAGATTCAACATCTTATTAAAAAGTTGAACTCTGAATTTGCACTTAAACAACTAGGAAACTTGGACTATTTCCTTGGAATTGAGGTGACTCGTTTACCCAATGGCTCTTTACTTCTTTCTCAATCCAAATATATACGTGACTTATTGTCCAAGGTACATATGGGGAATGCAAATGGAATGCCAACATCAATGGTGTTCAACAGTAAACTCTCCATATTTGGTTTTGTCCAAGTGCCAGACCCAACTCAATTTCGCTCTATTGTGGGAGCATTGCAGTATGCAACCCTCACCAGACCAGAAATATCATTCTCTGTTAATAAAGTATTTCAGTTTTTGTCTCAACCCCTTTAAGATTACTGGAAGGAAGTTAAAAGAATTATGTGTTATCTAAGTGGCACCCTGCATCATGGTCTTTTACTTCAGCCAACACATATACATCATCCTCTATCTTTAATAAACTTGTGATGCAGATTGGGCAGCAGATCCTGATGATTGCAGGTCCACCTCAGGGGCCTGTGTGTATCTTGGTCCTAATCTCATCTCATGGTGGTCAAAGAAACAACCTCTAGTAGCACGGTCAACAACAGAAGTTGAGTATAGAAGCTTGGCACAGCTTGCAACATAAATTATTTGGATACAATCAATGTTAAATGAGCTTCATTGCAAGTTCAAAACTTCTCAACTCCTATGTGATAACTTAAGCACAATCTCTCTTGTACATAACCAACTCCCCACAATCGAACCAAGCACATGGAACTTGACATCTTCTTTGTAAGAGAAAAAGTGTTGAACAAAAGCCTCACTGTCTCTCATGTTCCAGCTCAAGACCAATGGACAGATAGATTAATAAAGCTTCTTCCTACCACCAAGTTTGTAATGCTTCGTGACAAACTCAGAATGTTTGACAAACATACCTTAGTAAAATCACCCTCAAATTATAAGGGGGGATATTAGAAAATATAGACTGCACAAATATAAAAACAAAATAGCTTGATGCTCTAACTAACTAGAGCCAACTAGAATATTCTGTTAGATTTAGTTAGATTCAATTTAGAGTTTGTTAGTTGGAATCTAGAGTTATTACAAGTGATCTCTACCTATAAATAAAGATCACATTGCAATCACAATTCAAGTTTAATAAAAAAGCTCATATTTTCATTAGAACAACTTTTCTTATTTTCTTTCACATTTACTGTTATCTTTGGTTTCTATCAACTCATTCTAACATTAACATTTTTATTAAAAAAAAAAAATCAAAGTGAGTCTCACATTTTGAAAATAGATCTATGTAAAATTGTAGGTAAAATTGTAGAATTCATATAAATTTCACCATGTGAAAAAGTAAATGTTAAAAAGAGAATTCATTAAATAAGAGCTCCTCCAAGACATTATCCTAGGCATGGTGATGTTTGTGTGGGCAGAATTAGAAGCATAGGCTTCCGCTATAGCATGCACCTTAGCAATCAAAGAATTAAGATTTGTTTCGAGTACACCAAAGAGTCGACATGATAATGGGAACAATGATACCAAACTGAAGGACAACATCATATGCACCCATCGCCAACATGTGATAATTTTCAGTTTGATTCATTGGTATGATTATTTTTAGAAATAATAATAATAAGAAGAAATCGTAGTTATTCTATGTTAATGTATTGCTACTGCACACCAATTGCACTTTTAATTAATTTATTCCCTTCACTTAGAAGTAATTCAGAAGATATTGCTCGGATATATAAATATAAATATACATACACACACATATATATATATATCCTTTTCTCAGTATTCTTTATTTGTTCAATAGAGTTCACTGCTTCTTGGTTTAATTCAGTTTAAAATTTCTTGGAAGTGCAACAAAGCATAATCTTCCATAGTTCCATATATTCTAATTCAATCACATGCAGAAAAGGAACTCTTTCTTTGTCCACCTTTTCTTCAAGGTTTTTCCTAAGATATCTTTGTAAAAAAAATTGTACGTGACTCAACATCTAATAAAAATGTGTCACTTAAATAAACTTGTAAATGAAATATATATATATAATTTGTGAGTATTATTTATATGTAGCTAATTTTTATTGAATAATGTGTAAATTACTTATAATATTTTAAAGACAACCTAAGTCTCATCTTTCCACAATATACTCTCTTAAGATTCCAAATTAAGATGCATATTTAAACTCTTTTTAGTATCACTACATGCCATTTCCATGTACATTCTATGTTCCAAAATATAAATAAAATTGGTTGAATAAATTAATATATTTAATTTAAAATTTAGATTAAATACATTAATTTTTTTTACGCATTTTTATTTATATTTTGGAATTGAGTAGTACCATTTTATAAGCATAAATTTTTAAAATATATCTACAGATATTTATGTGCTGAAATGTAATTAGATTTATATGTAAATTTTTTTTTTTACATTGTGTTTCATATCAATTAAACTATAAGAAAAGTATTGTTGCGGTCGAGTGTGTAGATTGAAATTGAGAGAAAAAGTTATATAAAAATATTGAGACGGAAAATGTTTTGAACTAAAATAACTTAAATAAATTGCAATAGGTTTATATAATATAGAACTTTTTTTAACAAGTAAAAAAATAAAATGCATTTAAGTTATTAATTTCCATGCTTGGCTCAAAATCATTTTCCACCAAACAAGCTAGTCTTCTCCATTCAGTGAGCCCTACACAAAAGACAAAAACATCATTAATTAATAATTACTAATATATATTCTCAAAAAAATAATAATAATACTAATATACAAACAAATTAAGGGAATGAATGAGAAATTGTATATTGGAATAAAATTGATTTACTTGGAGCAATTCATGCTATTGGAAATGGGGAAAGATTTTGATTCATGACACTTGTTTGGAAGATCTTGAATACGAGTGATATCAAAATTGATATCTATATCATTTGCCAAATTCTCAATACATTGACAAATAGTTTCTGCATATAGCTTTGCATCCCTATTGAGTTCTTTTACAGTTTTGCAACACCGAGTTGAGGGGTCAGATTCATAACCTGCTAGGTACCTTAGACACGTTACAAAATCCCAGTACACATGATCACAAGATATTGATGAAGAAATTGGACACATTATTATGAGAAAAATAGTAACAAAATATACAAGGTGAGCCATGTATATATTTTGACAAACAAATATTCTTTTGCTAGGTGACTACTTGGGTTATTTATATATGAAAATGTCTTTGAAGATATGTATCTTACACATTATCTCAATCAAGCACGTATTGTATAGTTGTAGATATTTTTTTAAAAAAATATTATGTACCTAAGAAATGTGTGCAAGTTTCATGGACCATGAATTATGGAAAGTTGTTAAGATTTTTTCACTAAAAAAAACTCCAAACACTTGTGTTATATATTATGGTCATAGCTTGAAAATTGGTACAAATGGTGCCACTATGATTTGAATTTACTATTTCATACAATGGCTTCACTAATCCAAATTTAGTGAATTGATGATTCGGATACTTTCAAAATACTTGGTTACATTGTTATTTGAACACCACAAATTTGATATCGTATGTGGACACTATATAGAAAAATTGTGTGCACAATTGTTGATGTGACTAAAAGAGATGGAGAAAAATCAATGAAAAAACAAAATTGTATCATCGTTATGCAAAGTCGGACAATATTTGTATTGTCAAAATATCACTTATGATACTTAACATCCAATCTATTGATAAAGTTAACTCTTAAGGTTATGAAAAATTCTTAAGTTAATTCTTAAATTCTTACAAGATTATTGTTTTAGGTCATGAAAACGAATCAATTCGCCCGTAAATTGTATTTTTGATAAACTCTTACAAGTTTATAAAAATTCTAATAAAATTAATAAATTCTTGATTTTATTAGTAATTTATGAGTTTACGATTCTATATTAGTTTATGTTAAAATGTAAAATTTTGATAAATATTAGTCAATATTCGCTCTAATTATGTATGTTTTGTAATATCTATTATGTTTTTAATGTTATTTTCAAATATAACTATTATGTCTCAATAAGAGTTCCTTATTTTTCTTCTATTTCATTTTTTTATTTCTCTATTTCTTTTTGGTCTATCATAAATATTTATCTATTTAAAAATATTTTTGATCTATTATAAAAATAAAATATTAAATTGTTATTATTATAACGTTGTTACATCATTCATATATATATATATATATATATATATATATATATATATATATATATATATATATATATATTATTTTAATATTAGATAAACTTTCATGAATTTATGAATGGAATTTACTTAGATTTTTGTTTCCTCTCAATTTAAGGATCATTATACAAAGTATATATCACAATCAACTTTATATGTGGCAAGATGTGTGCACGTGGATAGTCGTCATGTGTGTCGTTCTTTAATACTTAATGTGATCAAAAGGACCCAAATCAATAATTTGTTTAGGAGTCATTCTATTTTTGGTAAATAGATTATACATATGCGTAACAAACACTAATAAAGACAACTATATTACAAAAAGACGGTCAACTCTTAATGCAAACCAATAAAAAAAAAAAGTAATTAACACTGCATTTTGAAGTTACTACCATTGATTAATCAAGATTAGAAATGCAAAATGCGATGCTAATTACTTCAAATTATTATAGGGAAATGACTCGTGGATATACAAAAATTGATGTCAAATACGATTCTTTCAATTTGTCAATGAGGTGGTTATACTACGAACATAAGCCATACTAATGTAGTTGTTCACTTGTTCTACATGAGTTTCATAGTATTTTTATTATATTTTTAATAGCGTGATGTGATTTATTATTTTTATCATGATACATTTATTTTACCCACTATAAAAACTTTTTTTTACAATTTTATGTATTAATATTTTGAATAAAATTATCCATGGAACCTCTTACTAGTTGAATAACATTATGTTTTCATATTTAGTGTTTCATGGTGCCCTAATGAAAAATTACAATTTTTTAGTTTGTTTGATATTCCATAAAGAACAACTTCTATATAAGATTAAGTAAAATTAAATATTTTCTTATAGATGAAGAGAAATAAGTGAAGCAACATTGTTATTTTCTTCTCATCACTTTGATAAAGAGAAAATGAACCAATGTATTTAACAAAAACAATCATTTGATGAAAATAAATTATTTTCCAACTCCCAAATTCACTTTGTAAATACAAATTAAAAAGCACATTTTTTATGTTGTTAAAATATATACTTCTAAATAAAAACACAATTCAGAAATATACTTCTAAAAACATGAGGTCTTTTAAAAACGTGAGATGGAAAAATAAACTCACTAACATAATCGATTTCCAAAGGTGATACAATTTGCCACAATAATACTACTGTTTTTTTTATGCAGAGGAAAGAAACAATAATACTACTCTACTAAAACTATTTCATGTATGCATAACATATTTGAAACGCAATAGTATGCATGAAAAATCATCCGAAATTGAATTTGTAATCAATATTTTATGAGGTATATCTAAAGCTTATTGAAGATATTACAATATAATATCATTATGGAGGTTTTTATAATTTAGTATACTATAAGATAACTTTATCACTTACTTTTATGGGGTGCACCTAAAAAACAATGTAAGGAATTGGGCTTTTTTTATTTATGTATACAAAGTTCATAGCACTGATGTTCATCTGAAACGCCCGCCAACCAAGATAATACCTCCTTATACCTTTCTTCTATAGGCCAGAATCTGAAACAGTAGAAAAGAAAAGGAGAAAATAAGAGTTTAGCATTTATTAAATAATAGGTTTAATTATATTTTTGATAATACAAATATACCACTTTTAGCTTTTAATCCATGTAATTATTTTTACTTTTAAGTCCTTGTGGAATACCATTTTTTTTTTTGCTTTTGATTCTTGTTTTGTTTTATTTTAGTCCATCGAATATTTGTTTGAGTTGGAATTGATCCCTGTAATAACATTTGATTTTAGTTACTCCAATAAGAACTATAAGTATTAAAATGAATATTATAAGGATCAATTCCAATATGAACAAATTTTATGGGAACTAAAATAAAACAATAAGGAACAAATGCAAAAGATGATATATTTGCAAGGATTAAAAACCGAAAAAAAGTTACAAGGATTAAACGCAAAAAAGTTGTATACTCGCATGTACCAAAAACATATTTAAACCTAAATAATACTTTTGGGGAGGGGAAAAACACCTTAATCCTCACCGAATGTCCCCTTATAAACACGCATTTGGAACTAATCGCTGCCAAAGTTTCATGAGCTTGCAAAATTTCTAGTTCATCATTTTGCGGATCTATAACCACCGACGTGAGGTCATCATAAACCGGGATCGGATTCTCATCAATGGACTCGTCAGAATTTGTACTGCAACATCCTTTAACTGCCAGTATCTCAACTTCTTCAACCAGCAGCGGTGTCTGACTAGCAACATGCTATGAAGACAATACAAAAGTTTTAGACAATCATCATAAGAAAATTAACATTGTTTCATTGACAAGACATATTATGCGATCATTTTCGCCGTAACGACATAAATAAACAGAACAAATATGTTAACAAAGCATTCATTGTTAACTTCTTCAGCAAATTAACATGAAAAACAATATCAGGCCTTCTGGTAGAGACGTAAATCCAAGTTGATAAAAAACTATCACTACTAGAAATATAAATGATCAAAGAAAAAGAGGATCTCACTTCATAAAGTTGGTTGACCGGCAAAGTTGGTTGACAACACATGTGGAGTTGCTCCAAATTTGGTGTAGTTTCTTTGTCCGCAGAAATAAGCAATACATGAACGTCAAACTGTAAATAAAAATACGATACATGAACATCAAACCGTAAATAAAACTATAGCATCTAGTTAAATTGAAATGAAATAAGAATACAAGTATAATAAAGAAGCAATATGTGGCACTCCCTCTGTTCTTTTTTATATGTTTTTTAGGGAAAAAAACTCTTCCTATTTATTTGCCATTTACAAAGCTCAATGCAATATTAACTATTGTTTTGTCAATAATATCATTAACCAAAGTTGTTAAACTCTAGAGTTAACTCTTAAGCTCTTAGGTATTTGTGATTCTAGGTCACAAAAACAAACTAACTCGTATGTAAACTCTCTTTTTAATAAACCCTTATGGAATAGGTAAACTCTCAATTTTACTAGTATTTCACGATTCTACATTAGTTTGGCCTTAAAATGTAATATTTTGGTCAATATTACTTAATATCTAACTTAGTTTACGATTCCACGTGATATACATTGATTTTAAAATGTAAACTTACATTTTTAGTGTTATTGTGAGGGATAACTGCTATAATACATTTAGTTATTTAAAAATATTCATGCTTTATTATATAGATGAGATGTTGAATTATTGTTGTTTTAATGACATTATATTATCTATATATGTCATATATGTTATTTTAATATTACCTAAACTCTTATGAAGAGTTTGCGAGACAAGTCTATATAGGCTCCATAATTTTATCTAGACTCTCGAATTTGACACCTTGCCATTAACTATTTATTGCATAGAGAGAAATAAGTAAAATAGTAAAATAAAAAGTTAAGGGTGTCATAGGAAAACAAACAACCAATTTCCTCAAAAGTAGCAATTTATTTTTTGTTATTTGTATAAATAACCAAAAAACGGCAACTAAAGAGGAGTAACATTTATCACCTGTCCATCACAGGGAAAAAGAGGAGCATAACCTATACCTCATCAGTGTTTTCATTCAAGCTTTTGAGATGATCAACAATCTTAGCATTTCGACCGCTGCGGGAGCTTTTGCTGCTGCTACCACCACCACTGCCATGTCTTGTGTTACTCCTAAAACCACCCCTTCCCCAAGTCAGCTTTCTAGGTTTTGACACCTGCCTTGAAATTCCTCGATTGTCTCTACTTATATCCATGTCACTGTCTACGCTTCCACCATCAGGACTTGCCATTGATGATGAGGGCTGAGAGGGGCGAACTCTTGTCCACCTCCTTCGTCTTCTCTGTCGGAGTTCAGTACCCCGCTCATCGCCAGAAGATGAGTCTCTTTCATTATTTCCATTTCCCTCCTCATTTTCTTCAGATCCTTGAATATCAACAGCTTGGTTTGGTCTCCTAGACTGAATGTTTCTTTGATTACGCTGTGATCTTGTCACAAATGAGCTTGGTGTGTCCTTACGCCTCTTAACCAGTGCTTCAGATTGCCGTTGAAATACTTTCGCTATTGAAGCTTGAATCTGCCAGAAAAGCTAGAGTGTTAAGATTTAATGATTTAGATCAAGATGATGATGATGACTGATAAGATTCAAGATTACTAAGGAGCAAGCATTAAATAAATATTCATTTTACAAGATGGACTCGGATTCTCTGCAATAAAATTATCACATAATTACACCGATAATCAATCTTGGTCATTGATTTGAGATCAGGTGGTTTAGGTTATGAGATTACACAGTTAATAAATTAATTTTAAACGGCCTTGACCATTGATATTAGATTGTTAGTTCGAGATTTGTAACTGTGTGACACAGTTACATAAGGGAATCTATTTCCTTATAAGATATGTATTTAGTCGGTATGCTACGACAGCCATGTAGACAGTCAACAACCTCAACATCAATCACTAAAACATGCTGCATCACTAGTGTAATTATTGTGCACAGTAATTAAGCTGAAAGCATGATTAAATATGTTTACTCAATAAACATTGACCTGCTTATTTCGGTTCTTCTCCTCTTCACGAAATTCAAGCTCCTGCAATGGTACAGAGTGGTATCATTAGTTAAATTTTACAAAAGGTGCATGTAAACAGGGCCATGTATATATGTACAAGGTAGTGAGCAGGTCAAATTATACCTCTTCCTCATATTTCTCAATATTTGGATATAAAGTAGCAATAAGGCCGTCATAGTTCGGATCATCTCTCAATGAGCGACGGCTTGCACAGTGTGTGCGGCAAGCAGGGCATTCATTGTTCCTGAGATGATACGTATAAATGATAAATCCATTCCAGTCACATAAAACCATACTATATTGTGTTTTCTAATAAGCACAATAAAGACAAGGACTTAAATTGCAATTATCAGTGGCATATTAATTAAATAAATAAATAAGCTGGAATGGTTCATGTGACCTACCCCAGACGCATTGATTTGTCAATGCATTCCCTGCAAAACCGGTGCAAGCATTCCATAACAGTTCTGGTTTTCTTAATGATACCTGTTCAAACATTAAAACGCTTGGTCAGTCTTTGAGAAATCGACGTTCGGGAAATGTTTTCCATAATTTAACCTGCAGGTTTGAAAAAAAAATTGATAATGAAATTTGAAATTGCATGGAAGAACCACAATTAAGACTAGTGCCAAAAAAACAAGCAGTCACACTATGGTTGACATTTAAAAACCACATCTAGTGCTAATAAAATCTGAAATTTCCCTCATCAATCAAATAGCAAGCCCCATTTATGAGTTCACATTTTTTTACCTTTTAAGTCAATATTCACAGTCATATAGTATCTTATGTACTCCTTCCTAGTAAATTGATGTTGCAACTGAGACATATCAATGTCAAAATACAGATACATTTCATCATGGCATCTCAAAAATCAAAGTCATTCATCAGACTCTAATGAGTGAACTTATTCCACTGTCATAATATACTAGTATAGACCATATAGTGATATTAACAGCCTGACCAGTGAAGTATACTAAAAAAATCAGTGCCATTCATATAGTTATAATTGACAATTTGATGCTCAGATAAACATGAATACATATACATTCCTTCAAAATGATCGAATTTCGAAGAATAAAGTAGGTAATAGTATCAGACACAATAGAGGATATGGAACTAAGGTTGAAAAACAACATACCAAGGCAAATTGGACATTGGACGTCTTTACGAATATCCTGAAGTTCCACATACACATATCTGCAAGCAAAACAAGAAAATAAGCACATATTTACCTAAACTCGATAGAAAGAACAGTTTAATATGGGATGCAGGACATATATAAACATACCAATTGGGAAGTTAGAAACTCTTCTCCCTAAATCGCCGATTAAACAAATAAACTTTGCAGCTTTTTAATAGTTGGAACTTATAGACAAAATTAACACTAGAAGATGGTCACTACCCACCTTGATTACCTAAATTCTCTAAGCTGCTCTAATAAAGAAATTCTTGACCATCTTCCACCAAAAATAATATGACCCTTTCAAGATTGTTCATTTATGATTCATGAGTAAGGAATTACATATATTAAATGCACAATTATTAGAAGTGTTAAGTTATTAATGGATGCAAACTATGAAGTCCAATGAACTTATCTATGATGATTCCTTCAAGAGAAAGAAAAGGAAAAATTATAGTACCATTGTAACTTCAGTACACTTGCATTTGGACAAAGGTAATTTGCAGCCAAGAATTTATAAATATTGAAACTTCATGAAAAATATAAACCAGAGAAACATGATATTCTGAATTATCATTTCCAATCACATCGTGTAGATATGCATATATTTTTCCAACACAGTCAGTATTAGTCAAACATTTGGATTTGGGCAATAAAGTTACATACTTCCAGACAGCCAAATTTTCATCATGAACTTGTACTGTTAAACAGCATGTTTATAATCATTAACTCCTTTCAAGGATAATACTCAAAAGAAGAAGAGAAACGAATAGTTAAATTAGATCTGCAATTCTTCATTCAAAACTTAAGCTTAATTAAATCAGAACAATGTCATACAAATAAACTGAAAAGTTTAGTCGAACTACATCATGCAGTTCTTTAAGCTCCTATTTAATTGTATTAGATTCGTCCTTTAAGTATTTTTTCTCAAACCAACTAAGTTCTTTAAGTCTCAAAACGTGCATGGTGTTGCCCTTTTTTTGAGTTTCAGTTTAACTCTGTTAAAAAAAAAGCCCTTGTGGTTACTATGATGGTGATGTGTCTATAACGGTGCTAATGTGGCAAATCCAAATAGGATTTCAGCTAAACAATTATATTTTTTTAATTAATTTTTATTAAAAAAAAAACAAATTAAAATTAATTAGGGTTCTTACCTATTCAAATTTCTATGTTTCTAACTGGTTCCATTTGAAAGATTCACCAACTAACAGTCCCTGCAATTGCTTCTGGAGTATGTAATCAAGCATTCGTAGAGCTTGAAACCTAATTGTTGGTTCTGTATTATGGATATGGTTTCTTGGGTTGTTGGAGGATGTGCATTCAGAGGGTGGTTTCTTACTGTTGCTGCTTGAACTGTGGCTATTGCCTTGAATTGTGGCTTTTCCAAGGAGAAGGGTGGTAGTGGAGACTGGAGAGTGTTGTTTCTAGAGGATCTAATGTTGTTGTTGGAATCCATGGTTAGGTTGACTGATGAGAGAGACAAGTGAGTTTTCATCCTAAGAAACCCTGAAAACTCAGAATTAGGTGCCCACATCCCTTAGGTACAATGAGGAAGATGGGTTTTCTGGGTTCCTTTGAAGATGAAGAACCCTAATCTGATTTTTGTTTTTTATTTTCAACTTATGAATAGCCTAAAAAATATAATTGTTTAATTAAAATCCAATTTGGATTTGCCACGTCAGCATCATAAAAGCCACGTGGGCACTTTTTAAGGGGTTAAACGGAAATTCAAAAAAAACAAAGGGCAACGCCATGCACATTTTGATTCTTAAAGGACCTAGTCGAGAAAAAGAAACTTAAAACACTAATCCGGTACAATTAAATAACTTACAGGATTGAATGATGTATTTTGCCAAAAAATTATTAATTTGTGGATAGAACAATTTTTTGGCTGTTTTCTTTCTTCAACAAATTAAAAGGGAGGAAAATAATAGAATAATTATTACTATGGCTTGTAAAACTATGGAATAGTGATGGATGAGACCTAAACAATTCCAGTGATGGTCAAAGAATATAGGGTGTGACAGAAACAAGCATTCAATCACCCCTATATAAATGTAACCACTTCTTTTTTACCAAATGAATGAATGTACTAATGTTATCCATCCAAAACTTCAAGCAACCTCACCAATCAACATGTTTAAGAATCAATAAAATGCTGAGAAAGAATTAAGAAAAACTTGTCCTAAAATGCTCTGTTAAATTAAGAATGTGGCACTGATCAACATTATGATAAGCATCAAACTATCATGAATTTCAATATTTTAGAAGACAGATACGGTCTAGCCAAAGGCGGCACCTACAGGCCTGTCTAAGGTACTAAGACAATGCAACATCAGAAGGAGTCAGGTTGCAGATTGAGACACATGCCTTAGACACGCCTGTCGGGCTTTATTGATGATTATGATGAAAAACAAAAAAGGTGTGTCTTGAGGTGTGGGGTTCCATTCCTAGTGGCTAGCAGTGCTATCAATTTGCAGCCATGGCAGATTGCGGTGGCAGTTTTTTCACAAACCACTATGCCCAATTTGTGAAGCACGGCGACTACATATTAGTATATTTTTGGCCTTTCGCCATCCACAATCGATAACACTGTTAGCCACAAGCAATGGAACCCCGCCCTCCAACACACACACACACCTTATTTTCCCTTAAACAACCATGCACAAACATTGAAGGAATGCAGAGGAAAACTCAAGTAATTTAAGTAACAGCACTGATTATGAAATAATGAAATACAGTTTCGAGGATTTAGAAGACAAACTGTGTAACCAAAGGCACCTGCAGGCCTATTTAAGGTACTACAACAATGCTACCATGCCTAACGTACCTCAGACAGGCGTGTAGGTGCCTCAAGTAATTCAAGGAAGCAACATAACTACTCGCTGAAAATCTGGAGTTTATTTGAGTCATGGTTCAAAAATGGTGATATTCAAAAAAATTGGTTTTGAAATTTTGCCACACAAATCAACACAGCCAGTTCATGGCTACTCAAAAAACATCCTGATACACACAACTTGAAGTTTGAAGATTAGTAAAGTTCAACAGTAGCATGTCACAGACTGAAGGGAGAAAAAAATTCATCCACCTCTCAAGAAAAGAGATCATAGATGATAATTGATGCTTAATCCAAAGCTATAAAAAAAATAATGATTCATTTACTTTGGAGTGAAAATCTACGCCAAAATAGTTACTTTCTTTGATCATGAAACAAAAGAACAAGTTCCAATTATAAACAAAGGCAAAAATCTAAACATGCAAACAAACAATGACAAATCAAATAGGAAGAGATTCAGAAAATACAGACATCACAACTCAAATGACACGAACATATATCATCAAATTAACAATACAAACACACAAATAACAAAATTCACAACCAACAGAATCAAACAGTGAGTCTAGCACGAAAGTAAAAAAAAAAGTAGCAGAAGTTTAGAAGCAATGCATATGAAAGAGTGAGAGAAAGAGAAATTACTCAGGCTTTTCTTCAGAGTCAGAAGAAGGGGTTTCATCGGAATCTGCCGATAGAAAAAAGAAGAAAACTTAAGAGCATGAAAAACTCAAAAGCAAAAATAAAACACAACCCAGTTGAGAAAAACCAATTGGCTCACTGAAAAACCAAGTGATCACAAAGCTAAACGAATAAAAAGTGAAGAAAAAAAAATGAAACTTTACCCTGTGATTTTTCATTGTCATCGTTATGGTTCTTCCCTTCATCTTCATCGTCATCATCTTCATCATCTTCAGCCTCTTCTTCATCTCCCTCTTCTTCTCCTTGTTCATCTTCCTCATCTTCGTTCTCTTGTTGTTCATCAT
This sequence comes from Cicer cuneatum, assembly GCA_037974295.1. Classification (NCBI taxonomy): domain Eukaryota; kingdom Viridiplantae; phylum Streptophyta; class Magnoliopsida; order Fabales; family Fabaceae; genus Cicer; species Cicer cuneatum. Next base: position 64,041,263 of record JBBPBO010001984.1, on the reverse strand, counting down.
CGTCTTCTTCATCGTCCTCTTGTTCGAGGTGTTGTTGTTGGTCGGTGAAGTGTGGGTCGTTGTTGGGTTGATGTTTGACATGGAGAGAATGTTGAAGTTGCTTCTGAGAAGTATCTTCATCGTCCATTGACTCAGCAAAGGAACGCTTCTGGGCTGGCATTGTTGCTCAGAGAGAGATTGTTGCCTCTGTCGCTCGATGAAGTAGAACAAGAAGAATGAGATTGAGATTGAGATTGAGATTGAGGTAGAGGTATTGAGTCTATTTATTATAAGGGTATTTTACTTTGGTCTTTTTGGATTATATTATTATTTTATTATGTTGGTTTGATCGGAATTAGACTCGGATCTCGGGTTTGATGGCGTGGCTTGGGCCTCGTTCTGATGACGTGGCGAAACTTTAGTTAAGTTGTGAGACTTTACTAAACGTCGTCTTTTGATTTATGTGATATAGATTGCTTACAAAGTTAGTGAATACAGTATGTTTAATGACTTTGATGATATATTTATTATTATTATTTTTATTATGTTGGATCAAGCGGAATTGGACTCGGATCTCGGGTTTGATGGTGTGGCTTGGGTCTCGTTCTGATGACGTGACGAAACCTTACTTAAGTTGTGAGACTTTACTAATCGTAGTCTTTCGAGTTAGGTGATATAGATTGCTTACAAAGTTAGTGAATACGATATATTTAATGGTTTTGATGATATGTTTATTATTATTATTTTATTATGTTGGTTCGAACGGAATTGGACTTGGATCTCGAGTTTGATGGTGTGGCTTGGGTCTCGTTCTGATGACGTGGCGAAACCTTACTTAAGTTGTGAGATTTTACTAAACGTCGTCTTTCAAGTTATGTGATATAGATTGCTTACAAAATTAGTGAATATGATATGTTTAATGGCTTTGATGATATGTATTATTATTTTATTGTGTTGGCTCGAGTGGATGGATTTGGATCTCGAGTTCGATGGCGTGCATCGGATTTCGATTTCGATGATGTGACGAAACCTTAGTTAGGATGCGATAATTTATTGAACATCATCGTTCATGTTTGGTGATATAGATTTGTTTTAAAACTAGTGAATATAATATCGTAATTTTGATATGGTAAGAAAAAAATCATAATGACTTTGATGATATGTTTATTATTATTTTGTTACCTCGAACGGAATTGGACTTGGATCTCGAGTTTGATGGCGTGTATCAAGTCTCGGTATTGATGGTATGGCGAAATCTTAATTATGATGTGAGACTTTACTATAAGTCGTCGTTCGTGTTTGATGATATAGATTGGTTATAAAATAATAAATATTGCGTCATATTTTTTATATAGTAAAAAAAAAAAGTAACTTTGATGAAATGTTTATTATTATTTTATTATTTTAGCTCGAGCGGAATTAAATTTAAATCTCAAATTTGATGTCATGACTGTAATCTTAGTTACGACGATGCGACAAAACCTTAGTTACGATGGAAAACTCTACTAAACATTGATGTATGAATTAGGTGGTATAGATTAGTTCTAAAGTTAATAAATATAATTTTAATATGTTCAGAAAAAAATTTGATTATTTTTGTTTATGTTTTCATTAAACCTAGTCGTTTAGGTTTGGCTATATAAATTGTTCGCAAAGTTTATGAATATGACGTTGTATATACAATATGATAATAAAAATGTAATAATAATTTTAATGATTTTTTCTCAGGTTGGTTAAAAGTTAGTAAATACAGCATCACACCTTTTATAATATGGTAACCAAAAAAGTAATAATAACTTTGATGATTCGTTTCTTCAATTTTTCTTTTACAAAATGTTGTTCAAGTTTGACGATGTACATTGATTATAAAATTAAAGAATATAAAGTTATCTTGATAGTTAGAGCGAGAGAATTAAAGAAAAAACGTCAATAGTTCTTTACCCTCACTATGTTATTATCATACATTACTAAATTGGTTATTCCAAAACAAAATAAAATTAGTTACAAAGTCAGTGAATATGATATTGCATCTATAATTAATGTTACTAATAAAAAAGTAGTGATAATAATTTTGATGATTTAATTTTTTTTATATAATTTTTTACTAAAGATTTCACAATATTTTTTATTTTTATAAAAGAATTATATTAATTAAAATGAAAGTTGAGAATAATAACTTTTATCATATATCAAAAGTAAATTTAACAAAAAAAATGTAGATGCACCATTTGAACTAAAAAAGATAATATTGTGATCAAGTCGAATTGAGAAATTAGCACATATAATTACTTATCTTAAAAATTAACCAAAATAATAAGTTTAATCTATCGAATTTAATATAGAATTTAATATAGAGATAATTTCTTTAAAAAAAATAAATAATAAAATAAATTGACTATAGTTTTTCTTAATTGTGGATAAAAAATTAAAGAATTAATTTAAAAAATAAAATTTCAAATATCTTTATCACAACAAAAAATTGACTATACCATTTTTTATGATGTAATGCAAATAAAATAGTGGATACTCTAGCTTGCATTCAGACGTCAAAGGCAAGCAAAATTTGCATTATTGATTTATACATTCAATACCAAAATGAAGAAGAAAAGAGTCACATGCGCTATATTGTTTCTTAGAGTAAATAAATAAATACATTTGTTTCTTTTTTTCTTCATATATATAAATACATTTGCTTCTTTTATGTGAACTTATTCTGTGATACGTATTTATATTATAAACTTAAACGAATAGTTTTAAATTATTTATTTTAATAGAAAATTAACTTTAAATAGTTTAATAACTATGCATTTACTTCACAAAGATATTAATTGTATTTTATTATGAAGTTAAGTTGTTGTAGTATTATGGATTTTGACCTTCTTATATTGCAATTTAACCTAAGAGAGTTAGGTTGGAAATCACACCCATAAAATTCATTTGCATATTTTTAAGTCTTAAGATTCTAATAAATTTTAATCTTGAGATTACCGATATAATTAAATATATCATGTTAATACACAATGAATATATAATAATACAATAAAACATCAAATACTTTAATATAAAAAAACATCAAATACTCCATTTTTATCATAAATGTCACATTTACAACAATAAAAAAGAGAAATATTATTTTTTAATTTTAATGTAATATTTTTTATAATAAAATCTAATTAATATTATGTGCATCGTTTTCAAACTATTATATATATTCCACTTTGCAATATGTATGATAATGATGAACATAAATTTTTTTAATAAGAATAAAATTATTATTGTTTAATAAGGATAGTAGGGAATATATTAATGTTTAATATTTTTTTAATGTGTGAAATAAATAAATGTGACAGTTAATTTTAGGACAAAGGAAAGTTATATAAATTAACTCAGTGTTTATTATTTTGATTTATTTGACCACTTTATATATATTAAAAAATTATATAAATTAAAAAGCAAGAGAGAACAATATTTTTAAGGATTAAATATATTTTTAATCTTTATAAAAAATTTATATTTTAAGTTTAATCCATACATATAAAAAATAATACAACTTTTAGTATGGCAAAACGTGGTATAGAGTTCAAATTGTGGGTTATAAAATTCAATTGTCTTAATAGGGATAGAAAATTTCTATGACTTAGTCCGATATATAGGAAAACAACCGGAGGATAAATGCAAGATGGAATAAAAAAGAGAACAAACGATGAAAAATAAAGATGGCCATAAATTAATTTCAGTTTTTGGATAATTGCAAAGGAAAATATAAATAAAAATTAAAATTAAAATATATTTCGTATCTCAAAAAAAGAAAATTCAACTATATTGATTGCTTTTCAAAATATGTACAAATTATATATTCTCAACGTCTGAAATAAGGTGGAAAAATCAAATTACAAAATTTCTATAAGACTTTCTATCTTCATTCTGTGAGATTTCACTTCTCTCTTGTAAAATATCAAAAGCAAAACAATGTAAAACTTGAATGCATTAAGCATATTGTTGAACTATAAAATGAACAGGGTTAGATAATCCTATTGACATTAACGGTGAAACGGTCATTAAGCAGGTGGTAAAGTGCGACGACAAGTTGGACACTCCATCTTTATATCCATCCATCTTTGTAAACAACCAGAGTGGAAGAAATGATCACAAGGTGTCACCTGTGTAAGAGATTGTTCAATAAACTCAATTTATATTTGAAAAGTTTAAATTGAATAGACAAAAGATGGCGGGTGCTTTGATGGACCAACACAATATATAATCTACAGTGGATCAATACTTAAAAATAACCTGAAACTTTAATGATGATCGACGACACTCCTCAGAAGTAGAAGTTTACGGCTCTCTTTGTCTTTACACTTAAGACAATGACTTTATTAGTGTCAATTAGAAGTATTAAATTTTGAGGGCAAATTCTTTTTCTCTTGATTTTATCGAACAAACATCAATCAAATCATTGTCTCAACTGTGAGAATGAAAAGAGCCATAAACTTCTACTTCCATGAGATGTCGGCTGTTGTCATTGGAGTTTTGAACAATTTTCAAGTGTCAATTCACGATGGACCACCTATCAAAGTGGTCGACCATAAAATTTGACGGCTATATTTGACATACCATGCAGTCATTTGTTCTTTGGGAATGATCAATGGCTGTCATGCAAATGACACAGTCTGTAGCATGTCTTGTATCATGATCAAACATCCTACAATAGCTGTATTTCTCAGGTAGAATCTACAAATCAAGAAAATAACTTAGTCAGTGAGGGATGTATTCATGCAAATTCAGAAAGAAAAAAAAAAGTTAAATGCTGAATCATGCTTTATTTTCACTTAGGAGGTAGTGATCCATAACGCAGTCATAAACATCAAGGAGAATCAACTTATTGTTCACTTTTGCCACACAATCATGCTCATGCTCAAGATCAAATGAAGAAAGAGAAGCTGGTAAATACTATGGAGCAAAGTTAAAAAAATAGAGCCGAAACGTTGTCAAATAGAAGCTATAGAGACACTATAGCGCTAGCATACCAGAATTTGAAAAAATCACTATTGTTCTTTGATATGCTATTTAAAATAGTGTTGTCAAATAGCAGCTATAACAACAATATAGCACTGTAGCATAGGCGAAATTCAAACAAACCACTATTTTTTGCGATCCGCAGTTGACAATAAAAGCAAGATGTCTTTTACATGCTTCAAATGATTAAAGGAACCTTCACAACAGAAATATATAGCAAAAGCCTTTGTCTGACAGATGAGATTAATAATATGAATCAAGTAATGCCATTGTGTTCTGTTAAAACTAAAAGTTTTTCATGAAGGACAGTTAGATTAAGGATTCTGATTGTGTTAGTGGTTGCGAAGTATCAAGAAGACAGTTGAGGCCAACCTGTCGAGGAATGAACCAGCGCGATCCAAGATAGTGCTGAAGGAGAACAACCACAGCTTGAACCACAACAAATACAGACAAACAAACACACCAGCTCTTGTCGGGTTCTATGCGCATGAAGTTGTTAGGGCAACCAAATATATATAATGGGATGGCTAGCCGAGTAACAGTTATCCCTATGGTATAATGAGGATGCAAGGGTTTGCGTGAATCACGAATAACATTACTGATTATCTGAGGTATCCAAAAGGAGTGCATAAGAAGAAGAACTGGTTTCAAATGATTATGGAATTCATACACGAGTAGAATGCCTCCTAACAGTATCCCATCTGCAATAGAAGTTAGACTGTTAATAGTGTTGTAGAAAATATTGGATATGGAAACATTAAAGTGCTTATAGCATAAGTGCTCATTATACAAGTGTTTATGTATAAGTTATTTCTGTAACAAAAGATAAAATGAAGTTAAATTGTTTTCATATAAACTATAAGTTGTTTTAGAAGGCTTATGAAAATAAGTTGAAAACAAGTTATGAACATATCTCAAACAATCTTACAACAAGTTCTTATGTTAGTAGATAAACTCAAATAAGCTAATCCAAACAGAATCTAGCACAAACTAAGAGATAATTTTCACTCTATAACTCTTATTTTTAAACATCGCGACCTCAGATAATGGCATTGTGTAAGTTCACATGTAGATGTTCACCCAAAGGAAAATATAGTAAAAAAATGCAAGTCCTGCGTTGGTAGCTCGGCTGGTGAGCTAAGGAACACCAAGTGAGATTTAAGCAGGAGGTCCTGAGTTCAAACCCGAAAAACTAACATAACTATATTAACTAACATTTGCCTATAAAAAAATAGTAAAAAAACACTAAGTTCATAACTAAGAAAACATTTCAAAGAGTAATTGAATTGACAGTTATTATAATTTTAGTTATGCACACGATAGTTTTAAGCAAGCATCAAATTTTTCATTTTCTTAAAAAAAATTAAAGGTGAAATTAATTTGGATCTGTAAAATAGCAATATAAGTAGTAGCTTGACTATCAAAACTCGAGAGTTCAGGAAATAACATAATTTGATTGCGGATCCTATGACGCCAATGACTCCAAGACAAACACAGGTTAATGAGATTGATTACACAATCATTTAGCAGACAGAAAATTAAATTTCAAATGACTACTTACAGAAACGACTGTATAAAGCTGAAAGTTCACGCCTCATAGTCTCCCAACCTTCGCCGTTACTTAAAGGCCTACCGGCCTTCCAGATGCCAAGTAGATATCTCATCTCAAATATCGAGAAGACCACGAACTTGAAAAATGCAGCAGTTGCAAAAGCATTAAACAAGGATTCTGCAAGGTAGGAAGTGTTATCAACAGTTATTCAGCCAAGTACAAATTTCAATTGGCCATCTATTTACAGGCCTTGAATCTGTTTTTGTGTACGAGTGCATATACGAATGTATTTTCACAAGGCCATTTTCCAATTAATCTATCAGTTTTACTATTAAAGTATGCTGGTTAAGTAAACAAACATATTAATGGTATAGAGTAATAATCAAGGCCATTTTCCAATTAGTAATGATGCATCGATATGTTTGTTTCAACACAAAAATATTACTCCCTCCTTCCCACAATATTTGTCGCATTGACCATTTCACACATATTAAGAAAAAGATGATAAATGAAAAAAAGAGAATGATGATTTTACTAATTTATCCTTATCAACTATTGGTGTATTCTCATTGCAATAAATGCAAAGTGGAGAACAATAATTTGGGAGTAGTGTAAATTTTATTAATTAGAGGGTACAATTGGAATAAAGTAATTAAAGTTGCATCAGAAATGAAAAGTGACAATTATTTTATGACAAATATTTTTTGTAAATGTGACAATTATTTTAGGATAGAGGGAGTACCATAGAGAGTCCATAAACATAACAGATATATTAGAGAGTGGACAACCACAAAATGTGAAATATTCCAACTTACCAACTAGTATTCCCGCAGTCAGATGTAAAAGGCAAAGATAGGCATCCATTATCGCCTGTTGGCCAATCATTAATATTGAAACCTTAGCAGCCCCCTGTAAAAGTATTTCTGAATCGTATTCATTCTCCATAACCATACTTATCAGTTATTATTAAATTACAAAATCTATGATGTGAATTTTCAAATAATGTTTGGTACATTCATCCAAATATTGAAAAATTTATGTTACTTTCATTCATTAAGTTTATGACAAAATAAATTTCAAATGTACAAAATCTTACAGATTGGGTGCCGCTATGCTCCATTTGACGAATCAATAGAAGAACTTGCAAAAATGAGACCTGGTATATTTACATTAAGGAGCTCACACTGGTAATAGAAAATAAGTAATAAATCTCTAATAATATTCATGACTGAAGGATACAAAAGTAACCATCAAGGTATAGTTCACTGCTTTGTTATAGTAGACCTCAATTTTAACAGAAGTAGCATTTAATAGTAATGGTGACAAGCAGTCCCCATCGCCATCCACTGAGGGACTCTCCATTAACCCTTCTAGAGTGAAATGATTATGCTCGCCATCTATAAAAGAAACAATACTAAAAATGTGATAAGTCATATGGCCAAAAATATTTTATTTTTTTCGTCAGCAACAACAGTGTGCATCGATGTATATAAATGTTGAAAATGCAAGAGTAATGTGCATATATATTTCTTCTTAACAGAATGGAAAGAGCGCCAAAATGAAGCGGTAGAAACATACAGTTCATCAAGGAGAGAAAAACGAAAAAGAACAAAAGTATTTTTGCAAGTACCATTTTGTGATGATGGCAAGTGTGAAATCCTTGCAGAAATTTCAGCATTGCAATGTTTCTCCATGTCATGCATCAGAGCTGCAGCGAGGGAAAAAAAGCAAATAGTAAACAACAACTTAAGGAAGGATCTGCCTTCGAAGCATACAAATTTCTTAGATAAATTACAATGTTTTCTTCTCCACGTCTTATCATGCAACGAATCTTGCAGTACTTGAGATGAAAAAGCTCCAAGCTGTATGCAGAAAGACATACAAGTAACAAATAAGTATATTAAGAAATTGAAAGAAGAGCAAATGTAGCATTGAAATCTTGGACTCAGGGAGGTATCGATTATACAGAGTAACATAACATGTTTAAACAACAAGAGTGAAATTTAATCACCAAAATCAAGTGTGTTGTTAAGATTATCGTAAGCTATATAATCATACCAGAGTATAAAAATGTAAATAAACAAGGATGCATCAAGAAAGATAGTTACTAGATGATATGGATTAGATAAAATATAATCTTCATCCTGATTCAACTCTCCTTCTGTTCCACTGCAACATGAGAAAACAAAATAAATTCTTCAACAAATTCAGATATTGTAGGTTTTTCTTTAAGTAAATATCAATATTTCAATGCAAACCAAATTTGACTATTAAATAGACACAATTGGAAAAGTACAACAGAGTATTTGAGGACTGATTCAAGATGAAATGCCAAATAAGGATGCAAAGCAATTTAATATTTGAAACAATTACAACAACGTATGCCAACTTGAGCTCAATATAAACTTGATATGCACATCATATTGATGATACCAATGAAATTTACCTGTTAGCAACCATTCTGAGTTGTTTAAAAGGCCATATATATACACCTTCAAATCTGATTTGAGCACCACCAACATCGTGTCCGTTGTCAAACAAATCATCGAATATGACTACTCCCTGATCAAAAACAGATGAAAGAGAGGAATTCTCAGGGTAAGAATTATTTTACCAAAATAGTAATAAGGGCTTCACGCGACTAAAAGTAATTTTTTTCATTTTCACATCACAATATTATGATATAATTCATATAGGCCATTGGTGTGGAGATTTTTTACACTGTCAATCAATCATAACCATCAGATAATTAAAAACATTTTACTTTAATTACAACTATTTCTAAAGTCACACTTATGTTTAGTTGTGATTTCTTGATAGTGTAAAGCTCTTTACACTGACAATGTATAAAAATTAAACTCATACTATTATTATATAGAGAGATGAAACGATAGATTATTAGGTTTATGATATCCATAATATTGTGTTTATACTCTATGTACCCATATATTTGAAGCTTGAGGAAAAAAACACTCAGATTCAGTAATTAAGACAGAGTCACTACACAATATGATTATAGACATGTCATAAGCTGTTTCAACAAGCTCTCTCAAACATTTTCACAAGTGCTTAAGTCAATAGATATACTCAAATAAGTCAATGCAAACATGTCCAATATGAAACACGAAAGAAGAATTCCTCTGAAATTAGCTATACAGATCAACATCTCACATGGACATAATGTACTCCAGTTATCTTCGTGGGTGTACTACTTAATTCAATTATGGAATTGCCGTTTGTTTTTCTGATGTCTGGAAATCTGGAAGAGCCATTTGTGGTATCTAAGAATTTCCATGTCCCTGCATTTCAAAAGGTAAACAAATTAATGAACAAATTAAGTTTATTCAAACATAACAGGCACCATCTAGAAATGAAGCGTATTTCAGTAAATTGCACAAAATTACTTTTGAAATTGCATGATTGTACAAATGTCTAAAGTTCATTTAGTTAACTCTCCAAAGCAAAGCATCTTGGAGAATCTCAAAGATAACAGCAAACCACATATACACAATACAAACCTTTGTAAGTTCCTGTTATGTTCCATTGCGAAAATGGACCTATGTCACTCTCGTCCTTTCTTGTAAATAGCAACTGAGAGAAGCAATATCAATAACATGCAAATTAATGAGTTCTCCTTCAGTTCAAAGATATTTTGTCTCAATCATAAAAATTAAAGTGAATCCATTCAAAAAGATGTTAATCATAAATCGGTGTTTAGGAAAGTTAAATATTATTAAATACAAAAGATAAAATGCCTTACAATCAAATGATAGTCCTTAGAGGTAATACTAACAAAACAATAAAATCCATAAAGCAAAACCATGCTGTTATGTACAATAAACTTAATTGCAAATAATATAATTTGTTTTCCACTTGATGAAATTAAGGATTAACTGGATATACAATTTGTTGAAATTGTATATTTCTCAAACATGTAGAAAACCATTTATTAAAGTTTCATAGAAGAACAAAACAATAAGAAAAGGAAATAAAAATAAATAGGAAATAAGGTGGCAGTTAGTTATTAACAGTAAAAATAAGAAATAAAATCAGATGTCTCTCTCGTATGTACAACTCATATGGTAGCTGCAAGAGACATATGATATGTTGGGGAGCAGGTTCAAACCCGGGATACGGATACCCCTCTTTCTCAACATTTAGTGTGTGTGAGTTTCGCCACTAGACTCTTTACAAAAAAAAAAAAAAAAAAAAAAAAAAAAA